>JNEY01000062.1:328124-345295 GCA_020875895.1 Aphelenchus avenae
GGGGGGGAAGGGAGGAATGATTACACAATTTCTGGACGGCCCCTATGAGGTCAACCGAAACTTTTCGGGAGAGCCGTTTACAGAGGCCCACCGAATAACAATGACTACTTGCTGAGACTCAAAGTTTTAGCCAAGATGCTTGCCCACCGAAGTGCTACTGAGCATCGTGCACTGCGTCGACTTCAACACACTCGTTGCGCTCTCTTTCACCAGCCACGCATTCCATAGCGTCGTGCAGACGAATGCCGGCGTTCTTGCGAAACGACTTCGAGCGGTACTTATTATCACTGATAACAAAGTGGTTATCTACGACGAGGAAACGACATTGGAGCTCGATTGCGATATCAGCATGCCGTCCACCTACGTAGCGGCGATGACACGCGTCGCCTCGCATGTCGGCTTTCACAACATAGCAACCCTCAACGTCACGGACGACTGGCGTTGCTTGCCCATGGATCGTCTGTTCTACGCATCGCCCGTCATTCGATACGTCGAAACTCTGGTTATTTCCGTTGCCGCATCGAAGAGATGGGGCGTCAAGAGCGTCGACGATGTAAACCAGTTGGCTGAGCAGTTTCCTCGGTTGCGGCGAGTTGTGCTACACGCCGACAATGGGCCTGCTCGCTTCGACTGTCGCGCCTTCCTCCTGACTGAAGGCGCCCGCAAGTTGCCGGAACTGTTCGTCGTCCATCCATGTAGCATCAGGAGGTCGGACGGTTCAACCTCGGAACCCATGGAATACGACTTCCTGGAATACTGCTTCGACTGTTCTCGACTAGCAGAGGGTGTTGGCAGATTCGTCCAGCTGCCAGACAGCCCACAGACTGCGGTTTCCCACAGCTTCCTGGTCACAGCCTTACGGGTAGGTTGCGCATGGGACAAATCTACGTTTAAGGAAAACGATTGTATGGGTATTCGATAGAATTAGTCAGCCTGGCCACTTTCACTGGTTCGTTATGATGCGAAACGTTTGTACGCTTTGTGTAACCATATTGAACGCACAGAAACCGAAACTTTGGTTTTAGCGCCTCGCAAAAGCAGATCGAACGATCACGGTGCAATTCGGAATGGCGGAAGAGCCGAACCTGTCGACGGTCGAGTTCTCTGTTCATCAGATGGAGCAGTACGGGCGGACTATTACCCACTACAAGTCACGAAACTCGAGCGTTTCCGTGTACAAGTTGCATGGATTCTTCACCGTTACAAACGATCCCTCATTTGATCCTTTCAGTATTCCATGAACGAGCTGATTTTTTTGCTTATTGGGCGTGGATTGGTCGCGCAAATGTGTTCTTTTCGTATAAATGTTTCACGAGAAAACCTTGGAGCAAGCTTCAGATTTCGCCATTCTCGCATTAGTATATGCAAGAGCGATTCTGCGTTCAGGACCGCAGCCGCCTTCGATTCGATATATCGATATATTCGATATCACGATTCCAAGATAAAAGCCGATTCCAGTACGAAAAGTTCGACGATTACCCGCCTGTTTGTTAGCATCGGGCGGACCCCCGGCCCGCCTCTGACCATGTCAATCTAACCTGTTCTAAACGCTCCCCGATCGTAAGAAACAGCGTGCCCTACATTACAAGTTCCCGGCGAAAAACATGCACAACGTTGGTAGTCCGGACGCAAACCACTAGCAAGCAATGTGGCTTCCTAGCGCCTCGGTTCTGCATTGTTAAATCTTCCGCATAGCGGAGGGCTAGGATGCGCCATCTGGACGCTCACTGGTGCAGCTGAGTGTCGAGCTCGGTTCGCGCTTTCGTTTCAAATCGGTTTCACCCCACTGATTCGTTGAGTTATGAGAGGATGAGAGAAACCGTTCCCGGGAAGCGCTCGCCACTTCCCAAGTCTCCCCTTCGCATTTGTCCATGGCAGTGAATGACCAACGCCTTGCGAGTCTTGCGCTATTTTTGTTTCCAATGTAATTTCGGGCCCTTTGGCAAACGCCTGGCCACTAGGACGTTTTAAAACTGAAATCGCGAAGCATACCTTCCCATGTCTTTCGTTGCGTAAAAGCTGATGCGTGTTTTGAATCTCTGTATGATCTTTTTGCTAGCTGCTGGTAGAACATTTCTTTTTCAAAGTGGTCAAGGGAGCGGGTTTTTGGGCCCCTGCCTAACCACTTGAAAAACTTCATCCCGAAACTCTAACTTTCGTTTCGCATTGGTCTTACTCTCTTGCTTTTTTTGCTTGCAGTTCACCACGGGGAAGCGCATCCCAGGTCGTCGCCGTTCTCGCTGAAGCGTTTTCTTTCGCATTTGCCCACTGTTGCGAGGCCAGTTGTTCGGTTCACTTGCGCTTTCCCAGCGCTGTTTCGCAGCCGCAACGCTCGCGATGGCTCATCAGCCGCCGCTTCCTTTGTCGAGCCCAACACTCCCCATGTCATCTTCTGCCGCAGCTGCAATACGCATCGTTTTCCGAGTTTCGTTTCCCACTTCCCAAGCAGACATAACAATACGTACATTGTTATTTTGGCTGTTGCGGAGATCTCCTAGTGAAATGTGCTTTTAGAAATGTACAATCTTATTTGAATTTTAAGCACTCGCTTGTTAATATGTCCTTTTCTGTTTCTCTGGATGTTCTTTCCGATGCGCGTCCGGGTGATATGCACCATCTTTGTTTGCGTGTTCACTATTTGCGTAACATAGGTAGGGTTTTTCAGCGACGGGGCGTCCCAAAAGTGCAAAGCAAGATGCAGCAAGCTCGCAAGGCAACCCGCAACGTAAGTTCATGCAGAGCTGCGGTGCATGCAATGCCGTGCAAGGATGTTCTCGGTACGCAGCTTTTCACTTTCAGGCGGCCGGCGGAGAGCTTAACGAAAAGCAAGTCGAAGAGGAGTTCACTAGGATCCGGGACGACCAGCAGTGCATCACACGAGAGGCGACACGGCAAACGATCAAGAGCTACTTCGAGGCCGACGACACCGAAGTTACTTCAAAGACGGTCTCTTTGAAATGTCCGGTAAGTGTTGTCTGGTCATTAATTCTCTGTTGTTTTCACTAAATACACTGCTCTCGTTTGCAGATTTCGAAGGCTCGCCTGGAAGTTCCGGTGCGCTCAGTGGACTGCCGCCACATGGAGTGCTTGGACCTCCGCAGCTACCTCGACTTCCACAAGCGGATCACGTTCTGGCAGTGCCCGGTCCAGTTCTGCAATGTGGAGGTTCGCTGCGAAAGTCTTCGCGTGGACCAGTAGGTTGCTAGACACCGAGATCAGTACGTATGTTCCCCTTTTAGGTATATGTCAGACGTCCTTCGAGACACCGAAAACCGTCGTGCTGGATATCGTGGTCCTTCGCTGACGGGACCGTACAAAGCGGTGCAGCGGCCACCGCCTGACGTGAAGATAGAAGACGAGGACCCTTACGTCCAGGAGAGCGGCGCGGAGCCGCGCGTCAAGACTGAACAGGTGGGTGACTCGCTTCACGTTGCTTGATCCTTGTTCGCTTCCATGACATGTTTGTTTAGAGCATCAAGACTCCCGAAGAGCCGGTGGAAACTGACGCATTCCGTACGGACGAAGACCAGCCGCAGACCTCCTCGCTTGCTGCCGTGGATGGTGCCTCGTTTGCGGAGGGCGTCGAGGAACAGCCGCGTGATGCTGCGTGGAAGGTATCGAGTCTTAATACGTAACTAGCGTTGTGTTCTACGGCCGTATATTTGTAGCCGTCAACGGGTTGCGGCGCTACTGTGCGATTTGGCCTCGGAGAAGAACCGAGCGGATTCGGCGGAATCGGATGCATCGAAACTGCGCGAGAAGCTTGCCGCGAAGGACCACCAGATTCGCGAGCTCACCGCTAAGAACGCGGAGCTACAGGCTCAACTAAGCGTGCTGTAAGCCTAGTGGGATATTTGCGCACCAGCTTAATCTTTTTCAACTTTAGGCGTCCAGCGGCCGAGGCTATCGCGCAGATGAACCAAGCGCCTACTGAATCCGGGAGCTCACCGATCAACGAGAATCCGCACGTACCTTCCTCCTCGCTGGCCCCCGAAGACGCCAGTAACGACGCCGCCAAAGCTGCGACCGACAGTGGACTATCAGCACAGCGAGAGCCTCACCTCAATCACGGCGGAAAGCGCTACAAGTGCGGTCTTTGCGGCAAGGCGTTCGCCCGTTACGGCGGCCTTCGCGTGCATGAGCGGCGCCACATAGGGGAGAAGCCCTGCAAATGCAACGAGTGCGGCCTTGCCTTCGCACAAGTCGGTGAGCTTCAGAGGCACATGAGGACCCACACCGGGGAAAGGCGCTACGAATGCAACGAGTGCGGCCGTGCCTTCGCGCAGTGGGCCACACTCACCCGTCACAAAGCTCACCCACACCGGGGAAAGGCCCTTCAAATGCGAAGAGTGCGGCCTTACCTTCACTCAGCGGGCCACGCTTAACAAGCACAAGAAAAAACACACGGTGGCGGAGAAGAAAGCAGCGTAAGTCCTGCATCGTGTCGTCCATCATCCTCTTAAGAAGTTCGTGCTTTCAGGGCCCAAGCACGCTCCAAGTCGGAGGCTTGAAGAGCGCGACCGTCAGCGGTGAACACTGCAACCGAGATCCTCTGCCGTCCGCCACACCTCTTGCACGCCTACGATTAATTCCCTTATTGCCCATCGGGCCACTTCATACGTCTCCTACTCTACGAGTGCACTCTTTTGTTCACTTATTTTCCAGTTCGCATTACTGCGCTAAGTACTCACTTTGTGTTCACATTTCGTGTCTATGCTAACTTTGTCTGCCTTGTGTCATTACCTGTGTTTTGGGAATCGAATAAAGTGTAGCGCAACTGCGTGCGTACCGGATCATGGCCACAGTTACGCCGGAGAGATGTATAGGCACTTCAAAGTGCTGAACATAATTGCTACAGTCTTCCTGACGAAACATATTCCTTACTGCGACCACGAGTTTTATTCGTTTTCTGAACCCTTTTTTTCGATCAACGCATAGTACAACTCGAGAGGAGATAAAGACTGAACTCTAACCACTGCAATGCAACAATAACTAAATGTGGAAGAGTGTGACGGGACGAAGCAATAACAAGTTAGCTGCTGACGCATGAAGGTTGAAGTTAAGCAGCTCAATGTGACCTAACAGGTGAATAGCCGGAAAAGGACGCTAACAACGCAATATGGCTATGATGGGAGACAACGTTTAACGATTTTACGTTTAGATCTTCAAGGTTTCGTCTAATAGGACAGGTAAAATATAAGTTCTAGGTTGTAAAATGTAAGTTCTAGATTTGCAACTTCTCATCCATAAACACGCACCTATTTCAGAGACATAGATTTTCGCTAAAAAAACGCGAGATTTGAAAAACGCACCTTCTGAAAATAGTTTGTTTCTTTCGAAAACGTGCTTTGCCATTTCAACCTGTTTTTGCACTTGTCGCCCTTGAAAGCGTTTAGGCTGTTTTTGTCTTTTGTGAGATTTCGAGCTTAGGTTACAACGTAAATGTTAGTGGAAACAAAGCGGCTACTACTGCACACGGGGTCTGTCGTCCGTCTAGCGGAGCAGGTTCAGGATGAGCTGGTTGATCATGCGCGTCTGCCGCTTGTACGCCGCGTTCACGTCGAGCGCCATGAACACTAAACAGAGCAGTTGGCTAGCTTTTAGGGGAATCTTGTTCTTACAGTTTAGGGCTTGGCCCAGCTGCTGCAGGACGGCGCGGAACTGGTCACTGCGCGGCACCGGCGATCCGGGCGTCTCCAGCGCGAGGAGGACGTTCTCGATGTAGCGAAAGCGCATGTCCGTGTCCCGGTCCAGGGACTGCGAAAGCTGCTGGACGAGCGTCAGTAGGAGTGGACTAAACGTTATGCTTTGTAAACGGAGGTTGCTTCTAGTGGAGCAACGTACACGGGAAGCGGCACGGCGGTGCCGGAGAACAGCACGTCCGGGTCGACCTTGGAGCAGACGAAAGTGAGCAGCGACGGGTCGTGCCGTGCGAGTACCTGTAATGGAAATTCGTAGTGGACAAGTGTACCGCACAGACCCACATGTACCGTACAGCACAGTACGGTACGGCAGCACTGGCCGTTACGGTGCGGTACGATACTAGTACGGGCCGTACTAGTGCTAAATATCGAAATAACTGGAGCCCTCCGTACTCCGTACTGGCCGACACCAAGTACTGTGCTGGGCAAACCGTACTGTGCTGACCCACCCGTACCGTACCGTATCCGTACCGAAAGTACGGCAGTACGGTACGGCCGTGACACCTGTACGGTTGACGATCTTTAGGGCTGTGACCGGTAAAGGCTAGTTCGAAAAGCTGTCCTGGACTAGACCTGGTCAACAGTGGATACTCACTGATTGGACAACTTTTAGTGTTTTGACACTCTTCTGTGCATCGTACCATTTCGAAAGCCTGCGTGTACTGCTTCGCCTCGATCAACTGCGTGAGGGTGGAGTAGTCGGGCAGCACCGGCGTCGGAGCGGTGCTTTGCACTCGATGCAGCTGATCCAGGAAGTCCTGCAGTCCGTCGCGGAAGCTCTCGTTGAGCTGCTGGAACAACTGCGTGCACAGGTTCTCCACCGCCGGGATGAGCACTTGGTGGACGGAGGAGCGCACGGTCTCCGCGATCACCTCGTTGGCCGCACTGGAGGTCACCTGCAGGTTGGTGGTGGCGGTGTTGAGTCCGTTCTCGACCGCACTCTGCAGCTCCTCGCGAAGGCCGTCCTTGAGCGAGCTCATCGACGCCGCGAGCTGTACGTTGCGCTGCTGCACGTCCGAAGCTAAAAGAATGGTTTTTCTGGTGAATCAGCTGGAGGAGTATCTAAGTAGTGGAGCTTTGCACGGCAATACAATGGAGCGTATCCACTACGCGAAGAAGATGCTTACTTAATTTCTCCACTGCATCAGCGACGCGCTTCAGCTGCGTCTCACTCTCCTGCTGTGAGTGGTCGAGCTGCGTGGAGAGCTCATCCATCCGGTGGTTCATCAAGCTGAACCGCTCTTCCATGGCTTCCAGGAGCTTCGTAACCGCTAAAAAGGAGTCATCGGATGAGAAACACTCGCGGAGCACTTACCGCTGCCTGCTCTCGGCGAATGGTTCTTGGTATGCCTAAAATGTGGAGAAGAACATTCAGCTGCCCTACGCCACACTTACGCTTTTGGAGCACTGTTCGTGGAAATGTTCAGGGAGGAGCCAACGTCCTCCGCGCAGCGCAAGAATCCCGAGAGCAGCTCCATGTGCGACAGCTCCAGGTCCACTGAGAGCTCGAGCAACGAACGATTTGTGATTGCGATGAAAGACGCAAGAATCGCGTTCGAGGTGCCCTCCTCGTCGTCCAGCGAGAGGTCTACTGAAATTGGACACATTGGAAGAATGATGGATAGTCACAGAGACTGGACATGAAACAATAGCCAGCAAGAGTCATAGTGGGCCGTACCGTACTTCGTTACGTACCGGTACAGTACGGAGTACGGCACCGGCCGTACTAGGTGCTAAATGCCGAGAAAACTGGAGCCGTACTGCACTGACCCGTACTTTTTTTACTTCGTTCTGAACTGGCCTGCCGTACCGTGCTCCGTACCGTACCAGTGCGGTACTCCGTATTGTACGACTGTAATACGGTATGCTGCGATCTTTGGACAAGGGGGTCGTACTGGGCAAGGTAAACACTAGGCAGCATGTGCGTACCCATCTCGAGATTCTCCGCGAGCCCCGTTGGCACGACGCAGACGAGTGGGTTGCAGAAGGTGACCTGCGTGCAGGATGCGAACCGAGGGCCCGACACGTCTCGGTAGATCTCGATGCAGAAGAGATTCTAAATCCACTCGTTGCTGGCGATACGACATGGAACGGCCTACAGATGCGTCGTAGTCGGCGACGAACACGAAGCGACCGCTCGGTTCGATGCTCATCTCCAGTCGGTTGATCTGCGTGGGCGACTCGAAGCGCAAGCGTCCCAGGCATTCCCAGCTCTCGCAGTCGAACAGGGTCAAGCGGCGGCCATTGTCGCTGCCAACGATCATGTGCTTCCAGTGGTCTCTAAAACGTTCGTCAGTATACGTTAAACGTGTAACAACGTCATCGGATTTCGGCGTAGTGAGTTTGGCAATTCGAAAACGTCCACTGAAGGAGCAGACTGAAGTGAAGCATTGTGAGCAATGCGAGAGCAAATAAATGTGAAGATGGAGTAATACGGAAAAGCGCTGCTAGATTTCATTGCGAGACTTCGAGAATGGCAAGAGGTTAGTGGAGAAGCAGTGTGAAGGTGGGGAAGCAGAGCGGATAGGGAAACATCTGTCGGATTTCCTCCAGTCGAGTTTTGGGAATGGGCAGTGTAAAGCACAGGAACAGTGAGGAGGGCGGAGAAGGAATGGTGTTGAAGTGGAGCAGTCAATGCGGGACCAGTGCGGCGAAGCAGTTGTAAGTCAAAAGTTCCACACTTACTGTCCATCCTCCTTCTTCTGCGTGAGATTGTCCAGGAAGACGAGGTCCTCCACGTACTGGTTCGGCAACAGCGTCCTCTCCTGCGCCTTCCGAAACTGGTCTCCGTCGAGCACGTAGAATGCTGTTGCGCCATCCACGGTCGACACCGCTACAGCAGTCGCATCGGCGCTCATGCGAATCGCAGTCACATCCTAAATTGGCGGACTTAGAATTAACGCAGTAGTTGAATGAACTTACATGCTCGGTCTCGAACGAGATGACGGCGCCAGCAATACTGGACAAGCCGGAGTACTTGACTTCCATGCGTCCCACCTTCTCCTTGATCACGTGCGGCGCGAACAGGTCCACCTTCTTTCCCTGAAACACTTACTAAACAAATAGAATTTCACCTGTTCGCGGTAGTGAGAGAAGACCTAGCGGTGGACAAGAGTGCGTTTTGGACAAGAATGTGCAGCGGACAAAGAAACGATGTGGCCAAGACCAATGCTGAAAGAGACTCAACGTCTGACAATACTAGGGATGGACAATAATCTTTGGATGACACACGCTAATAAAAATTCCAGTACTTTCGTGGAATGAAGTAGGCTACTCCTCCGACCAATTCAGTAAAGACAAGTTATTCTTTGGGACGTTTTTTTTGTCGAGGTAATAGGTTTCGTGTTAAGTTAACGTGTTGTGGAAGAAAAATCACCGGAACGTGTGCCTTACGTTTGCCACCGCCAGCAGGTACTGCTGCTGTCCATCGTTCTCCTCCTCGTCGTAGATGTACGGACACCATGTGAACTTCGGCGAATGACCGTCGGCGGCTCCCTCCTCGCGGATGACGTTCAGAAACTTCGTCACAGCGCTACATGCCTCGTCCACTTGGTACAGGTAGAGGTTTGCATTGGCATCGAGCACCGCGAGAATCGGCGCGTGGAGTGCCCATTGCAAATCGATCACCGAGTTGCGGAAGTCCTTGATCAGGTGGCGCGCTCGGTTCTCCCGTTCCAGCACTCGGACCTAAAAAGGAAAATGTAAAGGGTATGGGAAAACAATCTTTTCAAGGGACGGTTTATTACGCCTGACAATCTTCTTCCTGGTTAAAGCGTCTCATCATTCGTGTGCGACAGCTCCACTGAACAAAATCGACCTAGTACAGATGATGTACCGTACCGTACCTACCTTAGGGCAGTACGGTACGCAGGACCAGTACAGTACCGAGGACGGTACCGGTACAGTGGGTATAGTACGGCTCGGAGAAGTACGTCGAGTATGTTCCAAATCATCTCTGCTTCAAAGAGGGAAACACGATGCTTACCGCTTCTCCGGTGTTCTCGTTGAAGAGGCGGTACGCGACCACCTTGTCGCGGACGCTGAGAATCCGGCCGGAGTAGGTGGACTTCGTCTCCCACTTGTAGTCGGCGATGACGCGCGAATTGGCACGAGCACTGTCTCGCTCTCGTGGCACGTGCTCCGGCTCCACATTCAGCACGACGTTGCGGCCCACCGTGAACCGGGTGATCTCGTCCGAGCCGTTCAGAACACTGAAAAATACATGTTTTTATAGGGGGCTGAAAGCTGCGTATGTTAGCGCTTAAATACGAGAAACTTACTATCTCTCCGTGTGCGACGATGGTGAAGTGTGAGGTAGTTCCATGGTTGGCGAAGGCACTAAAGCTGTATCTTAGCACAATTAAGCACAGGTGCACTCGCAAGTTTAACATGCAGTAACCGGGCAATTTTCTGTGCTAATTAGCTCCAGCAAGTACAGATCCTCTAAGAAAAAAACAGTACACTCAAAAAGTGGTATCTTGTTGTACAACCAACTTGGAGCTTTCTGCATCAAAGCTGAATTTTTGATAAAAATACTTTCATTCTAGCATATACTTCTCGAGAAATGAATAGAAGCTTAAAAACTTGCTTTGTTCTTCTTCTGCGAATTAAGAAGTGGCCGGCGCGTCGCAACTCTATTTTTAGCTGGTTCGAGCCCTGACAACAGGCAATTCGCGGCAGGACCCAATGGACGCCGGGTGCTTTCAGAGTGCAGCAGTTTCGCATGATAGGTGGGAGAGGGTTTGCCTTCGTCTTGCGGTGCGTCCAATCGTGCCAGTCTACTAGCACCAGAATATGCTATCGAAGCGGCTTAGCACGTTAGATGGAGGAGGCCATGGAATAGACAGCCCAATGGACGGAAGCGTACAGGGTTAACCAGCGGTACATCCTTGCACGGGAAATGCTAACATTCAAAGTACTTATTCTGGTTTATTCTATTACTAGCAGTTTCGAAAGTACGCTGTGCTAACGTGGTTTTTCGCTTTAACGTACCAAAGATGCGCACAGTTCTAGCATGAGCAGCTAAATGTGATAATGGATCAGCTAAGCCTCTTAAAAGCCAGCGCTTGGCTGATCAGGTTTGCAAGTGGAACAGACTGAAACCACCTTTGGTCTTTACACTCTTTGGCAGTTCCACATGTTTCCCAGGGGGTAATTCAACGTTGTCACCTTTTGTTACGCTTTGCTTCTTTTATTCAACGATAATCAAAAAGCGACAATGACTCAGTCAAAGTATACAAGCGGTCGGATGTCGGTCCCTCCGAGATTTTCGCCTCCGTCCAGTGCGTTCCGGAACGCCCCATCCAGGTTTTCCCTCACGAGCGGAGATTGCGGATCGTCTATTTGCGCCGGCGGCGCAAGCAGGCTACTCGTGAATTTCTTGATCATATCGGACGCGTTAGGTTGGTGGCCACCGTCGTGCTCGCGGGACTTCGGAACACGCTCCTCCTTGTAGGCGGTACCTGTGCGCTAAAAGGAGCAGCATAATGCGGTCAGGCTTTGAAGCAGTGCGGGGTCGTTGCCTGTAAGGGTTCTTACCTCTTCTTCCAAGTTGACCGGCTTGATCGGTTGCACATTCCCTAGCACCCGAAACTCGCTGGAACCTAACGCTTTCGGATGACTCACCTCCACGGAGGTCACCGATGCCGGCAGCAACTTCCCGTTGAACTGTGAGCCGATCATTTTGGACGCAGCTTCAAGCATGCTTCTATCTGAAGGTTGAGGTATTTTGTGCACAAGCACTAACTGAGGACCAGGTCTTAAGATGGGTAACCAGTGGGCAAATTTGTGATGGGCAAGAACCAATGGTGAGCACATTATTAGACCGAAAGAATAACCAGATGTCGGCATAAGCTGTCAGTGGATATGGCCTTGCAATGGACGCGAAGTAGCTGTGGGTGCGTACATCGAACAAAAGCCCCCATTATATAGTGCATGCAACAGCTTGCACCTGGTAAATCTTCGGTGGACAAGAGCCACGGCGGGTTGGACACTGAATAAATGGACCTACCCGGCGCTGCGTTCATGTCGAAACCGAAGCGCCGCGCAAACGAGCGCAACTGTTGCTCAAGTTGCGGCTGGGTGGCGCCCAGACTGCTCAACATGTCGTTGACGGATCTCTCTTTTGTGGACGCCACTGATCTTGGAAGAGCGGACGGAATTTGAAAGCTTGGCGGAAGGAAAGTGGCCGACTCGGGTGCCTCCTCGAAGGGCGATGGAGGACGCTCGTGCGAGAAACGAGGGATTACCGTTGTTGTCGACTAAATATTAATTAGGTAGTGGCAAACTGATCGAAGGATTCCATGCCTGGAAGATGCCTGGAAGTGACTGAACTCCCGAGACATTTACAGTATTTCAGTCAACTCCAGCAAGTACCTTGTATGGAGAAGCAAATTAGGTACTGTACTGTGAATTTGAAGTTACTGTGCTTTTCCCCAGAATTGTTACAGTACCCCTCAGGAAATGTAGTGTAATGTTTACGGTTACTGTATATTGGAATCAAGGACATAGGTGGCGTTACTGTAACTAGGTAATCGACTGGACTTGTTACAGTAATTCGTACCTCATGGAAGGCCTTCAACTTCTGGAAGGCCGTCAGTCGTGGTGGATCATCCCGCAGTGGAGTAATTGGTGTCAGTCCCGCCAGAGATAATTTGGGCAATGGAGGCGGGGTCCATATCGGAGGCAGTGCCAGCGGAGACAACGTGGGAATGCTGAACGGAGGCGCTAGGGTCACGGGTCCGTCGAAGATCCGGTTCGATGACCAAGGAGGTTGCGGTGTAGTCGAAAGACCATGTGGATCGGGGAAGAAGGTGCCTTCCCGGTCGTCATAAATGGACTCGCACGCGATTTCCTCTCCGTTGCCGTTGACAAGTCGAGTGTTTGAGACTAAAAAAGTCGAGATGATCGAAGAAGACGAACCTTGGGAAAGTTACTCGTGATAAACGCATTAACGGGAAGAGAGTCGCGGAACTTAATGCGAATCGGTTCGTAGGTAGCTCGCAGTGGAATGCGAAACCGGTGCCATCCGTTGTTGGCCTAGGGGACCACTATGAAACTTCGTTGTTTGCCCGTAGTCCCTACCATGCCACGTCTACTGAACAGTGTAACATCGTTTCCCGCGGGTAGTGTTCCGATCTCCTGCATGACCATCAAGTGAGAGTCGTCGCTAAACGTGAACGTTTGAGCGGTTTCTTTTTGGAAGGGAAGTACAACAACAACCGAAATGGAAGCATTCCAGAAAGCGTACCTCATCCAAAGGTCAAACTCAATGAACGATGCCACTGGAACTTTGAAAAGACCACTGCGGACGGTGTCTTCCCCTGCCGTCTCCATCGCGATGTTTCCCGCGGAATGCTTCCATAGCGTCCCGAGCTCCCTGAAACATTGGACGGGCAAGTACGAAACTTTGACGGTGCAACTGATGGTGTAACTTACCACAAGCACGGGCCTTCCAAGAAAGAGCACTTGACCGCTCGGCACCAATTCTGCTCCTCCGTACGTCGATCTCCTAGGCATGTTTTTGATATTCGCCGTGAATCGTTGCCACTTGCTCATCGTACAAGAATTACGTACTCGTATTGTGCGGACCGAACGGACTAGTGTTTGACGGGTTGAGCGGACGCGATTGAGGGACAGTTTCGGAAGACTTCGATGGGTAGACAATGGACGACGATGGGCGAGGCGCTAGCACGGGCTGAGCCTTTGCTTCCCGTGAAGATGATGCCGAGGAGGAGTCGCTAAACTTGGTTGGACTTTTGCGTATTTTTAAAAGACTTGCGCCGAACCAGACAGAAGACCAACCTTTGCCGGTATGCACTTTTGCTGGTGTAGTGCAAGGAAGTCTTTGGCGATGGTCTGCGTATTTGAGGACGGATGACGGAGCTAGCTCTCGATATTCCGAAGTTATTAGTCGACACGGGAAACTCCTTTGCGGAGAGGTGCTCCGTGGGTGCCGCATACGAAGGCTCTGCGCGTCGTATCTCGGTGACAACTGCGGTGGGCTTGCGCACAAATTCGTCCCGCTCGATGCCATTGTATTCGATCAACTGAATATCATCGACGCCGATTACGTCCTCCGCCGAGTGCATGTTCCGAGCTCGGAGAACCACCTAAAGCAGGACGCCAGGTAGATGAAAGCATGCGTGTTTGTGACGAGGTAAAGCATACCTTGTAAGGGACGTGCATTTTTGGTAATTCGATGGTCCGACGCACCCATTGTTGACTTCCGACACCGGTGATAGAATCCAGGCAATTAGTCACTTGCGTGTTGAGGTCGCGCAAGCAAACCTTACGCCAAAAGAGGTAATTATAGCCGCTCGCGTCGCGCAAGATTCATATACTTACATCCAGGATGGGCGTCGCCGCTACCTTCCAATAGGTGAACTTGAGTTCGTGGAAATCTCCCGCGGAAGGATCCACCTCCGGGCTCTCGATGGCACCCTCGGATGAGCTTCCATAACGGCCTTGGACGAAGGCAAATCGATCAGCTGAACGCACGAATACAAACACTACTGTACGTACGATACTTACATACTGTACTGTACTAGTACAGTTCGTCTACTGGCGGTATCTACTGTAGTCTTATGCTTCCAAACTGCCCAGGGCAAAGCGTCGACTTGTTTTAGCGCATTTTGAAAACTCCACGAACACGTATAGCTTGCTGGGGGTATTGGTAGCTATGTCACCATAGCACACTATCATTGTAGTACAGTACACACTTACACCCGTCCGGTTTGATGATGGAATTGGCGCTGTCCAGGAGGACCGCATTTCCAGTGTGCCAAATCTGAGCGCCGTCGAAGTCCGGACGCCAGCCACAGAAGCCTGAGTCGTCCCTTCCCGAGAGGCGGTCAAAGTTGCAATCAACAACGGAAGTCGGAAGCTCTGATTGCACAAGATGCGCCACTAGAAGCAGCTCCGCTATCAGCCACCACCGCATGCGCAAACCGGAATTGCGCATGTCCACTTAAGTGAAGGTGAATCTCATTCACTCCGAATGGACACCGGCAGCGAACGCGAATAGCCATCGGCGTTTCCGGCGGCGCTGGCGGCGAAAGCGAAATTACCCGCGCTTGACGCGCCGCGCAGGATTACTGCACCATACGCGGAGAATGGCGCGCGGTGCGCCGCTGCGGGAAACGGCCGTGAACGCTGCGGCCGCAAGGTGAAGCAGCGGCCGCCGCTGGTCACTTTCTGCTGCTTGTCCACGTGCGGCGGGGCTGGCGGCTGACCGGAATTATGTACGCCCCGGGGCTAACCGGCCGACCTCGTTCCGCTCCGATTCCGAAGCGCATCAATGGCTCGGAAAGCCGGCGGCGGCGAACGCTGAGTTATGAAAGTGTGGAACAATGGGCTCAGCTCGGTATGAAGTTACTAAACACATCATTGTGAAACACATGCACATCTGTGCCTCTCGAGAATGGACTTGTTCTCCTAGTAGACCAGAGCTTGCAAATGCGGTAAACGGTTGGTTGTCCAATGAGCCCTGCGCAACGTGGCACGTATTGCTAGGTACCCTCTGTATGCCTTGATGATCGTCGGAACGCTTCTTAGGTAATGAATTTCCTCTACGAAGAGCCGGAGGAGGCTTACTTTTCGCAGCTCCAGCGTTGGAAAATTCGAAATTTTATAACTTTGTCAAAGTTTGTGTCTCATTCGTATGACTATTCTTGCCCCTGCGAAGCTTGTTTTTGCCGTTATTTATTAAGTTCGGAACATCGTTTTTGTGTCTAATTTTAAGGGGGCAATAGAAGTTATTCCCTTCCCTTTGGGGGGGGGGGAGAGCTATTAGAAGGTGGGATTAGTAGAAGGAATACGGTATAAATATGTTCCACAGCTGAACGTACGGTCTACGGTCCAATGTTTGGCCGTTCAGTGCGCGTCAGTCACAGACATCTGCGACGTGCTTTTTATGCAAAGAAAACTGCAAATGACAGGCTGAAGGTGTGCAGTCCGCCAGCATTGTCATAGACAAGTCGTTCTTTGTGAGATTTTATCTGCATCCATAACAGCCATAACATGACATAGCCAACGTTAAGCAAAGAATCATGCACAAACGTTCGATGGTAAACCACCTTCATCTTGTCGGCCCGATGACATTATCAAGTCAGCACTTGTTGACGGCTTTCCCAGACCCCGAAAGCTGCTCAAGCTCTGCACGAACGTGCTCGATAACCCTAAAAACTCATCAATCTGCTTCGTCACACCGACGCTAAATACTCACTCCTCCACGGAGGCGACGGCATGAACAGCGCCGTCCCTCCACAACGACACGCGTCCGATCTCCTCGGAGACGGCCACCACCGCGAGGCCCGTGCTGGCGCTGATGCCACTGGCGGCGCGATGCCGGGTCCCCATATCCGATGGGATTCGCTTTCGGGTCCGCTTGTCGTCGCTCTTCAAAGGAAAGATCACGCGGCTGAAGCGAATGATCCATCCGCCAGCTTCGCGAGCGTCGATGACGACGCCGCCGTCGTGAAGCACGGAGAGTTTGTCAAAGAGCGCTACCAGGACCGCATCGCAGAAGGCAACGTTTAGTCGGTCGGCTTTCCTGCCGAGTTTCTCGAGAAAGGCGCTACTCGTGGTTTGCAGGACGATCAAAGCTCCAGTTTTGGTCGTGCTCAGTTCGCTGAGAGCAGTCGATAAATGGCGGAGTTGCGACGAATGGTCTAAACAGGTGACGTTGCATCCTCAAGCTAAGAAGAGGATTAAAGCAAGCCCGGTCATTAGGCGAGGAGGATGAGGCGAGGCATTAGAGATAGTCGGCCGTGACGTGACGTTATGCCGTGATCACGTCACGGCTCACGTCACGGAAGGGTCATAACGGTTCGGCTCACGTCACGTGACGTTAAATTCCCGTCATTTGCAAAAGCCGTGATTTCGGAGATCACGTCACGGCATGGATTTTCAGGTCACGGCACAGGCTCACATCACAGGACGTATCCCGACTACCTCTAAGGAGAATTACGGTAAACTGGAAGTTCTTATGTACTTAGGTTCTGCGTTCGGCGACTATCGTAGAAACCCCATAAATTTGTCGTAGAATCCCCATAAATTTCTTGCACCCATATTTTTACAGTACTTTCCCCATAAATATTTTGCACCCATATTTTTACAGTATTTTCCCCATAAATTTTTTGCACCCATATTTTTGCAGTACTTTCCCCATAAATTTTTTGCACCCATATTTTTGCAGTACTTTCCGTAAAATTCATATTTTCACAAATCTTCAGGGGGGGGATACTTTTACTCGTACCACGTACCAGATAAACAGACCGTAAAATAGCCCTAGGCGCCATATAGTGACGTGCAAACAAATTACAACAATTATATTAAAACAGAGGGACCTCAGTCCGCCGCCGCGAAACGGTTCTGTCTTGAATATGGGAAATTATGGGGAAATACTGCAAATTTATGGGGAAAGTACTGCAAAAATATGGGTGCAAAATATTTATGGGGAAAATACTG
>JNEY01000062.1:350861-362216 GCA_020875895.1 Aphelenchus avenae
AGGGAACCCCGATTCCCTTTCTCTGCCTCTAGCAGTGGTAATTCGTGGGAAGTTACCATCGCTTCCGTAACGCTCTCGGAACTGCAGCTGCTGGGTCCGGGGAAGAAGCCCACTTCCCGCTGGCAAACGTCAAATTCTAAGAGAAATCCTAACAGTCGATTCCATCTCTTCCCTGAATTAATCAGGAAGGTTTTTTGCACAACTTCCCAAGAAAACACCCACCGGTCTTCCAGCGCACCCATCCTAAGCGCCTACGCGGAACGATGAATAAGTTAGGCATATTCTGACATGCGGAAAGATTATGTGTGAACGACATACAGTAAAGTATTTGTGCGCAAATCGTACATGCGACGCTGCAGCTGCAGGAGAAAGATGAATATACACGCGGCGCATGCGAGCTGAACGAACAGTCGAGTGTGTATTTGGCACAGCAACGCACTAAGAATCGGTGGTAAGACGGGAAGTGCACAATCAAATGAATAGTCTGTCTGAAAGGGAAACTGGGAAAATAGAAACTCTGTGCGCTTGGCACAGTACGGATTTGACAAATGGGAAATGGAAGTGTTACAAAGTTACAGATATATGCAGGAAGTCCGCTGCAACTTTCGGGAAACCATGCTTCACCATGAACCGGTTCCAAAGCATTTCCCGGCCAAATAAAGTCATGGCTCCTGGTGTTGCACCGAATTTCCCGATAATATTCGGAGACTCTCTAGCGAAAAGACAAGCAAAAAGACAAGTGTTTAGGCGAAGGAGTGGACCAATCACAAGCACATCGGGAACACAAACAGAAAGAAAAATAGTAAAGAACTCTGACAGACGAGAACACATGAATGAGGTTTTTCACATCGCCTTGATTATTGTATTGGGAAACTGCGGGAAGCATGAGTCGCCGAACGGGAAAGAGGAAGAGTGCGCTGAAGTGTGAAATCACAGAGAATTGAGCACTCAGCAGTAGCTATGCACCTACGCGAGGGAAAAGCACAATCATTTGACGATTCCCGGGAAGGGGAAATGGGAAGATGGAGCGGATCTGTACAGATAGGCGCCACGACGGCGACGAGTCGGCGCTGGCGCTGCTCATCCGGACGAGGCGGGCAGGTTCTGCTCGACGGCGCCACCGGCGGTGATCAGCTGCTGCGGCGCGGCGCCGGCTGCGGTGCTGCTCAGGAACGGGTCGTCGGTGTCGCTGCGCGGCGAAGCCTCTTGCGACAAGTCCGCCTAAACACATGTATTTTTTCGTGTTTCCCCCGCACGTTCCCGTACCTTTCTCCGATTCCTCCGCTGCGTCGCGGCCTTTTGCACTCGCGGATCGTCGGTCGCCGACGGCGGAGTGTGTGTGTTTGGCGCTATCAGCGGCGCTCCCGTCGTCGTCTGTATCGGATTAGTGCTGGTGTCGGAGGCGGTGGAGACGATCTCCGTCTTCAGTGCTACCGCTGGCGCATGCCGCGAGGACGGCGTGTCCGGCTGTGAGTGCTGGCGAAAGAGCTAAAATGATAGGGTTTGGGACAGGTGCGTAGCCAGACCAAAGTTTTTGGGGCGGGGCAACCACGGGTAAATGGACCAGTTTTCACCCAAGATGGCCAAAATTTCCCCGTCGGGCCCACGGGCCCCTGGCCATGCGCCTGTCTTGGGATTCGAACGATGTGAGGGCCTCTCAGCCACATTCCCTGGGCATTTTTGGTAAATATTGGCAAGAGGCACACGTACCGTACTCCGTACTGTACAGCACGGTACGTCACGGTACTAGTACGTGCCGTACCAGTGCTAAATATCGAGAAAACTGTAACCGTACTGTACTTCGTACTGGCCGAACATACCCGTACCGTCCTGTAATGTCCAACCTGTATCGTACTCCGTACCAATTGTACGGCAGTACGGAACGATACGGCCGTACCTGCTGTACGGCTGCCGACCTTTAATTTTCGGTAGGTACCCACCTCGTGCTCCGCGCCTGCTCCGCCGTAGTGGTTGTGGCCAGCGCCATTCGGCCCTCGGTCACTGCCCGACGACGCCTTCCGATCGATTCTCCGTTCCAGCAACGAAGGATGTCCGTTGAAGTAGTTGAACTCCGCGCCGTTGCCGGACTCCTCCTCCTTCAGCGAGTTCCGCCTCATCTCCGCCTCGTACTGGCCGAACTGTCCGTGATGACCGTGGGACAGTTCCACGCTGTGCGCACTGTCGACACTCCGTTGAGCGAACGAGTGCGCCGAATCGGAGCTGGACTGATGCGTGAGTGCGTGCGTGGTGGACGGTGGCATGTTGAACGCGGGCTCGAGCTTGACCACTGGCGTATGCACTGGAGACGGGTCGTGGCTGGACGGAGTCTGGGCGTTCGGCGTCAAATGCGCAGGTGTGGCGGCTTGTGGCGTTGCATTGGCGGCTGCAGCAGCAGCGGCGTTCTTCTTGCCCTTGCCTTTCCCACGACCGCCTTTTCCTAAACGGAAACAGTAAGCCAACTATTCAGACAGTACCACTCACCTTTGCCTGGCCCTGCCGCAGTCGTTGCTGCATCGCCGTTGCGTGCCGCGCCGAGAACTTTGTCCACGACCTGGTCGATTGTGGAGCAAATGCTCTTCTGCCGCTCTTCCGAGATCCTGGCCGGCGAGAGTGGATCCCGCGGAGAGGGGCACTCCAACAACGACGCAAGTTCTTGTTGCTCGTGCTCCTCGGCTTCTCGCTTCATCTTCTCCATTTGCCGGGGCGTTGGAGCGCGCAACTGCTGCTGCTGCTGCTGCATTTGGTGCGGCGGAGTATGCTGCGCTGCAGGGGACTGCACCATTTGCTGCATCTGCTGCTGCGATGAGTGATGGAAAGAAGGCGGATGCTGAAAGCAGGTAGTTCAGAGACGATACGTGTCATTATTTATGATGTGCCCGAAGTTGTATTCGAAATTGAAGTGAAGCAAAATGAGGTTCGAGAAAAATGGAGATGGGGCATTGGAGATGGAGATGCATCGGAATAACGACGGAGGAAGATGGAGGGAGTAGTATGGAGGATTTGAAGCAGGATGGAGTTGGAGCAAAATGGAGTTGGACGAGGAATAGAGATAGATAGAGCAGCACGGAGATGGAAATCCATCGTAATAGCGGCGGACGAGGATGGAGTTGGAGGAGTATGGAGCTGGAGCAAGATGGAGCTGGAGTAGAACGGAATTAAAAGAGGAATGGAAAAGGATACGGTGCGAGACGGATATGGATAAGGTTGGAGGAGTATGGAGTTGGAGGCGGATGGAGCTGGGGCAGTGAATATAGAGATGGATCGGGACAGAGGAAGGTGAAACCGAGCAGGCTGTACGGGAGCACAATGAAGTTGGAAGACGAATGGAGACGGAGGAGGATGGAGGTGGATATGGGTGGGATGTACACGGAGAAAATGGAGACCCAGCATGGATGGAGTTGGAGCAGGACGGAGTTAGTAGCAAACATACCTGTTGGAATTGTGGCTGTGGCGTCCGACACGGTGAACCGTACACGCCATTATGCGCCACTTGTTGCTGCATCATTTGTTGCGCGCCCGAGGGCTGTGGGTAGTTGGGCGGCATGTGCTGCTGCTGCGCAGCGAAATGATGCGCCTGCTGCTGATGGAATTGGTGATGATGCTGTTGCTGCTGCTGCGACGGATGTTGTGCGCCGTGCTGGTGAGCAGCATGTTGCTGCTGCGGCTGATGTGACGGGAATGGCTCGATGGAATCCAGATCGAAATCCTCTGCTAAAGATGAGCAGTAGTAAGCTTTGGGACATACAAAGTTACCTTCACCGCTGCCCATGGACGCCACCAGGTCGTCGATGTCGCCACTCGTGAAGTCGGTCGCCGAATGGCCGAACGCCGCATGTTGCTGCTGCGCGTGTTGGGGCTGCTGTTGAGCGTGCTGTACATGCTGTTGTTGCGGCGCTGCAGGCGGGTAAGCGCCTGGACTCGGCGTGTGGTGGGACTGCGGCGACATGAACCCCGACGCCTGTCAATCACTGTTTTCAAGAGCTGGAAAACAATAGTCAAACCTGATGTTGAGCGTAGTTCACGGGCGTGCCGCTCTGAGGTGGGAATGCGGCGGCGGGCTGCCCGCCCGCGTCGGAATGTTCCGCGTAACCGGGCGGCTGCGGCATCCTGCCGCCCATCTTGACGTCCATGACTGGCGAGTCGGAGCCCATACCAGTGCCGCCAAACTGCTGCTGCTGCTGCTGCGCTGCAGACGTCGACGCGCCCATGGCATGGTGCTGCTGCTGTTGGTTCGCCATCATCGCCTGACCGCGCTGCATCTGCTGCTGCTGCTGGAATTGCTGGTATTCGGCGGCGGCTTGCTGCTGAGCGGATGCCATTTGAGACTGCTGCATCTAAAATGACTAATGACCACCGATAATGACGGGTTTATAGGTTTCTGCGGAAAATCTTAAAGTAAAGCAGAGAACCTGCGTCACTGTAATTTTCAGTACAGATCATTGCAAAATGGCTTACGTTCTGGTGCCACATCTGCTGCTGATGTGGTGGAAAGCCGCCCTGCGGATTTGGATACTGAGGTGCGGAGCCCATCATCTGAGCGGACGCTTGCTGCGGGTATGCGTGCGCATACTGCGGCGGGTAGCCCATCCGAGCAGCGTACTGAGGTGGCATCTGGCCGCCGTGCGCTGGCATGTGCATGTTCACCGGCGGCACGCGCTGCTGCTGCTGCATCATGAAGTACTCCTAGAATAGCAAAGCGTCAGAAATATGGAAAAACTAGTTCAGTGCAGCGCAGCTTCATGCGTATACACTTAAGATCCTACCTGTTGTGATGCCATTATCTGGTGCTGTTGTTGCAACTTCTGCTGCTGCAGCGCTGCAGCCTCCTGCTGCTGCTTCATGGCGGCTTCCATCTCCTTCTGCTGCTTTTTCGTCGGTCCTCGTTTCCGCTTCTTCGTGGCTGGCTCTGCGGTGTTCTAAAGCAAGCCATTGCATTAAACTATGCCTGATTATCCGATATTACCTGCTCCATAGCAGCCATGGGCGCTGGCATCGGCTTGTCCGGTTGGCGTCATCATCATAGGCCGGGCGCCTGGCGGCATTCCGGGCTGCTGCGGCATGCCGGGCAAGAACATCGGCCGCGGCCCGCCCTGCTGTTGTTGTTGCAGATAGTGTTGCTGCATGTAGTGCTGCATCTGCGCCGGATTGCCCGCATTCGGCGGCATCACTTGCTGCGCGGCGTAGCGCGGCGGCGGCGGTACACCGCCCTGGCCGGCATGCGCCTGCATGTGCATCGCCATTCCCGCGGGCATCTGCTGCGACGGCATGGGCGCTTGCCCGGAGTTGCTGCTTAGCAGGTTCATGAGCAGCGGGCTCTCGGTGGCCGTCACTGGTTGCTGGTCGTGATATGGCACGTGTGAGGCGGTCGGTGGTCTACCTGGAACCAAAGCAAAATTTGCTTTGTTTTGAGTGATGGACGCCTACCCTGTGCATTCATCTGCATGGGAGTGCCGGGCGGTTTCGCGTAGGTGGGCGTCTGCGGTGCTCCATGTGGATGCGGTTGGAAGGACAGCGGCGATTCTCCTAAAATGTCCATCATTCATACAGGGAAAATGAGCCCTTGGATCCATCTTTGCATATTTGCACGCTAGTGACATACCTTCCAAGACCCTGCCATCTGCTGCGACTGCGATTCCGGTGCGCGAACTGGCGCGTTCCATTCGCAGTGCTGGTTGCTGACTAGTGGAGGCGGCGGTTTTCGTAACGCTCTGTGGCCTCTGACGCTGCGACAGAGGTTTAGCTGGAGGTGGTGGTGGCGAGGGAGATTTCTCTTGAGGTATCCGAATGGACACCGACTCCGCTTCGATACGTCCAAGTCGACTTTTGCCTGTTGGACCGTTGGGTGTTTCGGAGTTGGTGTTGCCTCGCAAGAATACGGTGGCAATACCTGCAAAGGTTATGGTAGCGCATAAGGTACCGAAACAACACGGCTCGAGGATGAGGTAGGTAATGCCGTAAAGGCCTTACGCGTGCCTGTATGATTTCCCTGCACAGTCCACTTACCGAGCTTCCGTAAGACGCGCGGGCTGCCTCTCGCTATACGCCGAAGTCTTTGCGCAACGAATGCTTCAAGAGAGAAGGAAATGCGCACTGGCCGCTGCGGCGGTGGTTGCTGCTCGAAGGGTTGTAGCGCGTTCGAAGTCGACGGCCGGGATGTGCTCTCAGCAGTTGTGGCCGAGGTCTCTGCGTCTTCTGCTGCGGAGGAGGTGCTCGGCTGTTCGATCGAGGTCGGCAGGTACCGGCAGTTGGCTTCCTCGGCGGTCGAAGTCGACGGTTGGTTGAAAAGACTGAAATGTGCAATGAAGATGATGAGATGCTACATCATAGCGCTACCGCATGCGTCGTAGCGATACCGCATGCACCCACCGTGCTAGCGCATGCGTCCTAGCGTTGCCACATGCCTCATAGAGCTATCACATGCGTCTTATCGCTGCCGCATGCATGATATCACTACCGCGTGCAGTGTACGATCGCATGCGTCCAGCGTTACCGCATACGTACCGCTACCGCCTCCGTAGTGCTGCTTATGCAGCATAGCGCTACCGCATGCATCTTAGTTTTAATACATACGATAGCCGTACAGCATGCATCCCTAGCGTTACCGCATGCATAGCGCTACCGCATGCATCGTAGCGCTAGCGCATGCATCCGCATTCACTGGTTGCGCTACCACATGCACCGTAGCGCTATCGCACGCAACGTCGTGCTGCTTTTTGCATCACAGTGCTACCGCATGCGTCCTAGCGTTGCCGCATGCACTGTGACGTACGTGCATACGACATCCCTTTAGCGTACGATTAGCGAGGCTTACAATGAGGCTCCAGATGCAGATCTGGAAACAGATGGTGTGCACGAAGGAGAGGAAGTAGAGAGTGGCGCCGGCGCCGGTGGTTGTGACGAGGAGGTCGAAAACGAAGACGAGAAAGCGGCGGTGGAATAGGACGACGATGTGGCAGACGGAGACGAAGTACTTGGCTCGACGTGCGAATTAAGAACTGAAAACGAGCGTTGAGCGGCTGATTACGATCTCATGGGTTCATTGCCAGTAAAACTGACCAGTGGAAGAAGACGCCTTTCGGTTAGCGCCGACGGAAGGTGAGATGTTACCGCTTGGCGCGGCGGCTGCCGTTCTCTGATGGGTGAGCTGCGGCTGCTGCTTCGCTTCGCTTAGGTGGTTGGGGTCGGTGCCCGGCGGCGACGATATCGGTATCTGAATGGCACTGGGTGTCAGCAAGAATGCCACCTCGCTAGCGTTACCTTTTCATTGACTATCGCCTTGTGTTGGCTGAGTTCAAACAACTGGTTCATACGGCATTCAGAGAGGCGGTGTACAGCCACGGCCTTTCGCGCCAGTCTAAACTCTGACGGTTAGCAATGCTTGAGAGGTCAGGGTACCACTGCTGCGGAGGTCGCCGTCTTGTAATGCTGCTCAACGTGCGCAATCGCGATGAGTCGACGGTGGTTGTACCTGAAAATGTAGTGGTCAATACGTGTGAAATTCTGTCTAAACCGGTACACATTCATAAGGTAAATACCACAAAAAAGTGCTAGTGAGGAGACGGGCAAACAGACATGCGGTTGTCTATCCGCGAAAGAAAGGTGTGAGTTTATGATTTTTGCGGTGTGTGACGGTCCTGCTAAAATGACCGGGATGCCCACTCTCTAACTGAGGTTCATGGCCGCATTGGCGACAATGGATAGCCTTATGCAGACGCGAATATAAGTAAGCTTTAGAAGGCACATGCATAGGGGACATGTGATTGGAAAAACTCGCAAAGAATCGGCTTCGCATTGGCATGCTACCGCAGAACTACTGCGCAATTTACGCTGCAGTATGCAAACGTATAGCTAAAAATTTGCTAAAAGCAGCATGCTGTTTGCATAAAATGGCGGTTACTGTCAGAGATAACCAATCAAAGCGTGCAAAATTAATTTGTGCGCTTTTTTCCGGTGCTAAAAGTCCACAAGTAGCCGTAAACACACGTCCGGCGGCTAGCAAATTGTCAACAAATTGCCTCCGGAAGACGGCGCTACAGGTGCGCCTGAGGCACAAAAATTTGCATAACAGAGACGTGCATCCGCGGCGGGGTCATGCGCGGACCGCAAAGTTCGCGTGGGCCGGAGAGGGGCCACAATGCGGAGTGCGGCGCGGGGGACCCCTCCGAAAGCCGCACGCGACCGCCACCGCTTGCAGCGCAGCGCGGCGATCGATCGGCATTAGCGCGTCGCGGTGGCTTACATCCAGGTACGGTAAAAACAATAGCAATCGGTGCAGTATGGCATACGCCGTGCCGCAGGCGGTAAAGCGACGAATGGACCCGCGGACGTGTCAAAGGTCAGCGGCGGTAAAGCTGCGGCGGCGCTAGACGGTCGACGTATTTTCGCCGCAGACGCATGCGGCGCGTCGATCGATACTCGGGCTCGAAGTGGTGGCTCACGACGCGAATGTGGCGGCTACCGTAGCCGGCCGCGTGCCTAAAGTCAATAGCTAGCGATGCGTAGTGTGTATGCTTTTAGCCTAATTTAGGCACGAAAAATACGTATTTTAAATATTGGTTTAAATGATCTTTATTACGAGGCCCATCGGTATTTTGCGAATGTGTTTTGTTGGCAATAACGCCAGCTTACATGCTAAATTTGGGCGTTAAACTGTGCAAACCGTCGGCCAGCAAGTTGTGTGTTTCTCTTAAAATCACCAAGTGTTTCTGCTAAAACCTCGTGTCTAGTCGCTTTCAATCAGTACTTCACGATGCCCGTTGTTTCACTGACCATAATTTAGGCCCTAAATCCGACTTCATCTCGCGTACCACTGCGTGTATTTTCAGTGTTTCAAGCTCTAAAGCACTCACTAATTGCTGTATTTTAGTTCTTCTCTTGCGCTCAGCCAACGAAGATGAAGTACGTCGCTGCTTACCTCCTCGCGAACCTCGGCGGCAAGGACGCGCCCACCGCGAAAGACATCGAGAACATCCTCGGTACGTTAGCATCGGGAAATCGTTCCGGTTACAATCGTAATGATGGTAGAACCTCAATCAAGCGTAGCCGTTATAAGTGCTTAGGATAATCCACAACGACATAGCGTAAAGCACCATGAACGTAACAGTTTTTTGGTATTCCTCAAAAAGCGGCATTCTAAAAATGCACTTAGTTCCTCTCGCTTTTTTCTTCGGGTCATTACCTGGGATCAGTTAAGTTGTTCCAGCACACATGCAAATTGACAACCGTTCTCGTTGCATGCTTTCGGTTGAAGCCAACAAGCTTAAAAGGCATCGTCGTAGAGGTAAAATGCACCAATATTACCCTCGGCACATGAATTGAAACAACAAGAAAAACTCTAGTACGCTTAGTCGCATCCCCCAACTTAAGAATCCGCTTTTTAACGTTGCTGTTCGTGACGCTGACCCTTGGTGCATTTCAGGCTCCGTCGGCCTCGACGTGGACATGGAGAACGCGAACGCGGTGGTCAACAGCCTGAAGGGCAAGAAGGTCGAGGAGGTGATCGCCGCCGGCAGCAAGAAGCTCGCGTCCGTCCCCAGCGGTGGTGGCGCGCCCGCAGCTGCCGCAGCGCCCGCCGCCGGTGGCTCCGCGCCAGCCGCAGCAGCGCCAGGTACGTATGTGGCGTTGAAACATACCGAATTTTTGGCTATTTTAATGTGTTTTTCTAATATCTGTGCAACAAAATATTGAAAATCATTCAACTATAATGATGCTCTACGCTTTCTAACATGCCGATTTCAGCCGCGAAGAAGGAGGAGAAGAAGGAAGAGTCGGAGGACGAGGACATGGGCTTCGGTCTCTTCGACTAAACCACCGACCGCTCTTCCACACACTTTGTTTTGTTTCCATATTGCAAATAAAATATCGTTGTTGCTCCATGGCTGTGTATTGCGAAGCCTTTAGATAGTTATTTGAGGTAGCTAGTTTGTCAGCTGAAGTCTTCGTAGAAACACCGGTGTAGTCCTTTGCGGCTGCCTTCGGAGCCAGCCACCACCTTAGCCTCAACTCGGGAGGGCGACGCTGAGACATCGGAGCGTGGGGAAGAAGACATTGGTCGTAGGCAGGGCATGTGTTGCAGTGCAAAATCCGGACGAGTCGTTCGTTCATGAGCTTGAGGAGCCGTGACTCTGACGAGCTTCAAACTCGTGTCAAGTAGTGTGAGCGCATTCGTTGGACGATGGGCTATAGTACCTAAGTGGTACAAAGCGGTACCGCAAGCAGAAGCATGCACTTTGCAAAGTTCAAAACGTTTGTAGAGGACCCAGCATCCAACAAGCATGAGGTACATGAACGCATACTGCCTACTTTACCCAGGAGGCAACAAGTCAGCTTACGACTGGCACACGCATTACGCGAAGGATAACCATGCCATGCGCGCTAGCCGGTACCGACGGCATATGCATGCATGCATGAGACAGCGTTAAGCATGACATGCGTTCCCAAAACGCCCTCCGTAGTTTTCCGTAAACTCGTAGCACAATGAAATGAGGGCTTCTCAGGTAGGAGCGTGCGTGCAGCATGCCCTGTTACGAGCATGAATGCGTGCAGGCGGGCGCATTTCATGGCACTGCAAGCTAGCGGTACCTGACGCAGAAAAGTTCAGACAGCTTGTCAATGCATGTAGGTACACTAGTCTGCCACACTATCCTTCAGTGTATGCAATCTGGCTGCAACCTGCTGAGCAAAAACTTGACCGATCCCTGATCTAGCCGGTCACTTCTACCGTTCAGTGCCGACAATTTGAGGATCATTCTTGCTAATTTCTCCACTTTGAAGTTTCCGCGCAACTTCGAGAGAGCGCTGTGCGGTACTGGGAAGTGGACGGAACCGAACCTGATAGGTTTTGGCGGTTTCGCGCGGTGTTCGCGCTATACCATGCGGGAAGCGTGCGAACCGCCGAAAGACCTTGAATGGTTTGCGCCGTATGGACCTTCTTCAGTACATCTCTTTTCAGTACGTCCCATTTCAGTACATCCTTCTTCAGTAGATCCCATTTCAGTACATCCCATTACAGTACGACCTTTTACAGTACGTCCCGTTTCGGTACACATTACGAAAAATGTCCCATTTCAGGACATCCCACTACAGTACAAGTTTTTTTCAGGACGTCCCGTTTCAGTACAGTTTATCCAGCATACCCACTATGGGTACACAGTGGACTTCTTGAGTCAGAAATGTTATTCACCCGGCTTAGGAACGTTCACCAGGCTTCGCGACTTTCACTCGGCTTAGGAACGCTTAGGCCTAGGCTCAGGTTTAGGCTGTTTAGCTTTGGTCAGGCTTAGGCTTTGGAACGCCAAAAAGTGTGTTTAGTAAGCAAACAGTTCATAACGAAATTAATTATATACTGCGGCTCGG
>JNEY01000062.1:362431-446397 GCA_020875895.1 Aphelenchus avenae
GACGGTCGTCGCGGACGCGTGTAAGCGGGACGCATTGATATTCCGCTTTGGTATGTAGAGGACTGACTGCTGGGCATCCCGAACAAAATGGATTAGGTACGCTAGCAAAAGAGGGGGTCAATCACAGGCTAGACACAACGGGGCAAATCAACAATTTTATCGACGAGAGCCGACCATTGATAGTTCCCGAGACCGCGCATTGTTATGCGAGGACAATCCGATTAAAGCGAACGGCTGCAATCGAGCATGACTCACCGCCGTCACGCACCGATTCTACATTTGGCCGTGGAACAATTATGATCGGAGTGTCGGACGAGTACTCTCGGGTTCTCTACTGCTACGGGACCTTGTCGGGTACCAACGAAAGCCTTGGGACGTCAGGTTGACGTAGGGCATTTCATGCCCCTCGTAAATATCCTGAAAGCCTGCCAACCCGCTGATTGTTAGCAAGCGAGAGGCTGAATGAAACTGGCGAAAAAGGTCTTGTTAGTCTTCCATTAGATAGTTTAGGCTTCCCTTATATAAGGCTTACAAACGTCTCATTGTGGTTTTTGCTGGAATCCCAAGGGACGTGCACTGTTCGCCTTGTGCTGCCTAACAATGATGACTCCAGTTTCTTGGTCATTTGATCCGTGATGTAGAGCGGGTAAACTTTGCTATTCCAAGACTTTCGAAGGACTCGGACTCCACTTTCTAATGCGTGTCTTGTGTGCGTGCCGTACCTTTTCGACTAAGAAAGAAGACCTTGGGAGGTCAGGCTGGCCCCTCGTAAATATCCTGAAAGCTTGCCAACCCGCTGACTGTTAGCAAGTAAAAGGATGAATGGAACTGGCAAAAAAAGGTCTTGTTAGTCCTTTTGCTCTCTAGCTCTTAGTTGCTCTCTAGCCAAATCCATGCGCTCTAGAACATCTTTCCTTTTTTCACATTCCCATTCAGGACCTGAATCGTGCCCTAGTGAGGGCATTCGGACTACTTGCGCATTTCTTCAGGATCTCTCGAGATTCTCAGCCACGGGCGGCAGTTAGCGGGATCATCCGTCGGTCATTCTGCGTCGGCCACTCGCCGCCATCTGCCGCCGTCCGACAGGTGTGCGCTTTGCGCATCCGCCGGTATCGTGCGCGATGTGTGTCAGCTGGGATGATAAACACGCACGACTTCCCCTCCCGAAATGGATGAAGTTTGAGTGTTATTGACGGACGCTTGCCGCCGCCGATAACTGCGATGATTACGCTCCGCAAGCAGCGTCAAAAGGCCAATCGAAACAGCCTGCTGGTAACTGGTAAGCGCTCCATTCCCTCCGATTTTTCTAGCGTACATAAGCTGTTTTTAGCGATCGTAAGAATGGCTTATAGCGTGCCATTTTCCAGGTACCTCTCGGGATGCGCTCGTACAGATAGCGCTATCGCGTGGATGCTTCAGCGGGAAGGACATTGGAAGCCTCGGCTGTAAAGGTATGTTGCAGGGTCCAGCAAGATACCTTGAATGCGGTACGCTCCCCCATGCGTAACGAATTGTGTGACTGTTGGCTGTGTGGAAGCGAGTGGGTGCAGGTGCAGGCCGAAGTATAAACTTGTCAAAACTGAGTAAGTCTGGGCTTCTTATCAACTATGCGCGATTAAAGCCTAAAGTCTTGGACGAAGAGTATGCACGACACAACCCTTCCTCAAACCTCAACCGGTAGGCCTTTGGACAGTAGGCTCCTAAAGTGGGTATGAGAATCGTGCTTACCGGTATATGTGTTGCAGCCGAACATGTTTCTTAGCCGGAAACGTTCCCGGCTGAAAAGCATTTTCGGCTGCCACATATGCACTTAACAGCAGCCCAGAACACGGTGATTTCACAAATCTCTCTTTGTACATCCCCACTGCTTCCGGTAATTTTGCGTACAACATTCGGTCACTGACCTTGGCACCGGTTCTGCTGTTCACTAGCTTGGCTCGGCTTAGACTCCCTCGGCATCTACAACTTTCTCTGCTCACTTCTCGCATACGCTCTTCGCGCACTCAGCGCCCATGCCACGCATGCAGCGAGCATTGTCGTCCTCATCGATGGCACGCAGGTGCCAGTGAAAGTCCTCCGCGTTGTGCTGCGTGCGTGCCAAAATGCGTTGGCGTACAAGATCAAGCAAGCGATTGTGCTCGAGCCGGATAGGTTCCTGGACCAGCAGAAGATCAGTCTGGACCTGCTGCTGGAGGCGTATGACTTCAAGGTAAGTAGGCTCTCTCGCTTCGTCGAGTTAACAAGCGACGGCTTCGCTTAGACCACAGTTTGTTCGAAGTCGAAGCTGTGGAAATACGTCAACGTTGCGGACCTGGCGGAGCATTTCGGAGCGATTCTCACTGGCGGATGGATAGATATCAGAAGCGTGAGTGCCTACAACCTAGTTGTAGTGATCCCAAAATGTTGTGCCATTTTCATTAAATACGGTTCGGAACGGTACGGTACGGCACGGCATAAAATAGAGCATTTTTGCGGGGTAGTACCGTACTCTGTGCTGCACTAACCTGCAGTGTGCTGTAGAGTTCGGCGCCCGTACCAAGGTACGGGCCAAACCCGTACCCGTACCCGTATAATACGGCACGGCAACACGGCACGGCCTCGAAAAAAGCCGTATTACACGGGCCAAGCCGAACTACGGGCCGTGTTTTATGCCGTGTTAGTGTATACGGCTTGTCAGTTTTTTTTACCCACCACGGGTACAGGGTACGGCACGGGCGGGCTCACGACCGGTACGGGTTTGGCACGGGGTCCCAGCGCCGATCTCTAGTGTGCTGTACTGCCGCACCGTTAACAGGTAAAAGGGTGTGGTACGGCATGCATTCTCCGCGACGGGAATGCCGTTGCGTAATAGACGACATTCCGTCGGTGTCCATACTACTTGATGTTGTTGCGTTCGTTGCAGAACTTCGAGAAGCACTTCACCGCCAACCCCATTTACATTTCCGCGGACAAGTGCGTCTCGCTGGTGGAGAACCTGGCTCGATTGACGAAGAAAGGTATCGCTTAATATGCTAGTTAGGAGATTTAAGCTTCAGCATTGGACTCTCCGGGCCGTTTTCCACACTGTTCTGGCCTTATAAGCTAGTGCTTTAGATCAGTCCATCTTCATTGAGCTGTCAAACAAGACCGTCTTCGAGCCCTACTATCGCGACCGAAGCGTGTCGTCCGCTGCTGGATTGCCTCGAGAGCACAGGAATGAGCGCCAAAACACCTTGCCTGCCAAGGCATCATTCTACGAAACGGACGTTTTTGGAGCTTACCCTAACGACGCCAATACCAATCCCGAGCAGCAGTCCGCTTCTGTACATGGGTCTGTTGACCTGAACGAGCATCAACGCAAGGAGAAGGTGAACCAGCTAGTGCGAGACCACGTCCACGTCACTGAGGAGCTTCTCACTTGGTTGAAGGTCACCGGAACAAAGTGGGCCGACGCTTTCGATGAAGTCGGCGAGTCGACGGATGAATGCCGTCAGCTGGAGAAGGAACATCGGCAGCTGGTTGAGCGGTCTAAGGTTTGTGCTTGCGCATGGCTTGGCTTAGAGATGATGAGGACACCTCCGTACCGTACGCCGTGCCACTCTCCGTACCGTACTCAGCCAAGAATGCCGTTCCGTTGCTGCAAATACGGCAGGGACGGTACGGCATGAAATACGACATTTTATGGCGCCCTACCTTGCTCCGTGCCATTACTGTACTATTGTCCGTACTATACATACGGCAAACGGGTACAACACGGCACGGTACGGCGCAGCACCATTACTTGGGTTATAATGACTAACGGCTCTTGCTAGTACAATAACATGTTGCAGGAAATTCTGGAGCAAGCTTCGGAGCTCGAGGAAACCGCTGCATTCCTGTCCCAGAAGGCAGAAACTGACTTTTCGAAGACTTCTGTGATGTCTGAGGAGGCTCTGAAGGCTGCCAAGCAGTTCTACGAACGCACGGTGAAGCAGCAGTCAGTTCTCTCACTGTCTACCAAGTTTCACGAGCTAATTGGCGAAGTAAACGCATCATGAAGTCGCTGTGCTAAATTCAACGTTTAGTTCTACACCGAGTCGGACGCTCTTCTCAAGTTCCTCTGTTCCGAAGTTAAATCCTTCAGCGAAGCAGACTTCCACACGGAAATCGGCGATCTCGAGAAGCGAGTTCAAGATGTTGGTAAGCCCATATCCGCTTGGCAATCTCTATTCGGCGTTTCAGACGGCAAATTCGAGCAGTTAATGGGCGTTTACGCGCGGTTCTGCAACTTCCTCAAGGAGGCACATGCGGCCCAGAAGTCTGAACTGGACGCGCAGGAACAACCAAAGTCCCTGGCGTACGTGTCTGAGCAGCTAAGCAATGCCACGGATCGGCGGAAGCGGTGCTATGGCCTGGTGGACCTTCGAAAGCTGAAGCTGCAACAAATGATTCAGCTGGTCACTTGCGAGAAGGACGTGGAACAGGTAAGTGCAACTTTGGAGGCGCAATTATAGGGCAGATACGAGAAATCCAAGGCCCTGTGTATCCGCTAGAACGCTCAAAATGTGGCCTCCGGTTTCCTGCGCCAAGTTTTCCCGATTAAAATAGTCTATTTCAGGTACTAGACTGGCTAAATGAACTGACCTCCGGCGTAACCGTCGACCCCAACAGCCAAAAGACCAATCGTTTCATCGCTACGGCCAAGGTACCTTATCAAGTACGCTATATTTCCTCAAAAATGCGTCGTTTTCAGCAACTTTACGATTACGGCAAGCAACTCAGCCAAGTCTCGCTTCTCCTACGACGCTCCCTACGCTTGGACATGCACCCACAGAAGGAGCTAGACGACAAGGTCCACCAGTGCTGGGAGAAATTTGAACGAACATCAGGGGCAGTCAAGCAGGAATCGTCCTTGAGTGCGCCTAAGCGACAGTATTTCCAATAAACCAACACAGTCGTTGCCTATCTCGATGAGGTCCGGTTAAGTTGTCCAGCGCGCTTCAAAGCATTGTAGGGTTATTCCTCACTGCTGGTGACTTTGACTTAGATGTCGGTAGTTACGCTAGGTGAAGACTGATTTACGAGCAAGAAATGTTGCTGGTATTAGGAGGGAAACGCACGTCTTCCTGGTCCTACTCGCTTGCCAGATAATCATTCAGGCTGCGAGAGTTTCAACGACGTAGGAACACTTGACTACGCTACCTAGGTTGCTATAAACAGGAACTTGGTATGATTCGTTTCCTTAAGGTTGCGAGTAGCTGTGAAGAAACCCCTTTATTCTATTCCTAACATTGCTAGACACAACGCTCAGTGGTCACATAAACGGCGGATGTTGAAGATTCGATAGAGCGTCGAGTCGAAAACGTGCAGCGTCCTATTCCACGGCCTTCTTCGCCTTGCCGTTCTCCCAGAACACGATGTTGAGCGGCTCCTTCGGCGCTGTAGGCGCCTTCGGCACGTCTCGGATGCACTTGCGCGCGACGTCGGCGGCGATCTGCGAGTACCGGAGATAGGTGATGCCTGCGTTGCGCCAGAAGGACATCTTTGTGCTGAGAGGTTGCGGTAGGGAAACGCCTAAATTAGTACGTAAGCGGCGAATGAAAGCAACATTGAGTCCCTTCAGTCCCGCTAGATGACGCGCAAGAAAACACGCATTTGACAAGCACAAGTCATTGCCTGCATTTGTCTGCAGTCTCAAAATGAACCGTCTCGTAATGCACAAAGCTAAGAATGCTACTAGACGCATGCATATATGAACGGTCAAACAGTTCGGAACAAAGTTCAGGGTAGCAAAAAGCGGGTATGTCGAAAATTCGTTGGTATGAGAAGTGCCTGGTTCCTTTAGTCGTGGGATACGATAACGAAGGATCTAAACTGAAGTGATGAGAATTGCCGCAATCATACTGATGTGCAGTTCAACTACAATAGAAAAGAAAAGTGTCAGCCGGCCTCAGAAGGCTGGTTGATGAGTTAATGGCACAGTTACTTTCTGTTCTAGTAACTACTAACGAATCGAGGAAGCCACTATGGTTACGCAACGTTCTAAGCAAAGACACGGCCCCATAAACCCAAAAGTATGACGCTGAAGGAAAAATTTTCGGCTTAAAGCATGGGATTGCTGAACTACCTACTACCAATGCTATACACGTCATTGGCCGTATTACTGCAAAAAATAGACGCGCTTCCAGCGCCAGTTGCGTTCATACAGCATGTTGTGGGCACGCAGCATCGAAAAGGCCCACGAGTTCATGCTACAAAGCGTTGAAAATAGCCAAAAGCCAACGTAATCGGTAGACAGTTGCGTATGCTGCTAGGCCCATGGAAAGCCGAGAAGAGCGTTTGAATTCGCGGGCTCGCTCAGGAATCACTCAATAGGCCCAAGCGCACGCACGCGTCGCCGCACGCGTTGCTGCCGCAGCAAAGGCCGCAACTCGGACGCACCCGTGAACCGCAAAAATGTCGGAGAAAGCGCATCAACCTTCTCCAACGAATAGTGCGGCTAGAGTCCGATACGCTCCCTACATTGTCCACACAAATACGGTTCCAGGAAGGCTTTCAACGGCACAAATCCGCAATAATTCCGTTCCAGTACAAGCTGTCCACCTGGTGCATTCACCAGTCCCGCAACAGCATCATGACCCCGCGACGGAGTACGAAGTTACGGATTTCCGGGAGCTTGGAGATGACGGTAAGCAGGCAGGATTCGAAAGAATCAGTGATAAGTTCAACAGGTTCAAAATTTTTACGCTCTACTTTCAGAAGTTATCGTCGAAGATGAAGGCACCCTTCCATCGGAAATCGGACGCTACGTGAGGTCACTCAACTTTCCGACTAACATCGACGTATTGGTAAGCTTAGTAGAATGCTAATGCCCTAACAAAGCTCTTCTTCAGGCCAACATGAACGCGCTTACGGAGGACATCACCTCGCTGGACGTCCTGGGAGCGCTCTCCAGCAGCCTTACCGCGGAGCAGATTCAGAACTCCCTGGCGGGCATGTGCCTCATGGTATGCTAACTTTAGCTTTGCTTTGCTAAGGTATTGTGACCAGGAAAGCACCCCGAGGCTTAGTCGTAGTATCGGCTCCACCGTGACAAACCTGAGTCAACCTTTGCTTTTGGATTTTGATTTCTCTTCCCTTATTCTTGTGCAGCACTTCACGTCCTTTCATTGCAACAAGCGTCTTAGCTTCTCTCATCGCCCCTCAACATGCTCAAGTTCACCGTTTTAGATCAACCGCCTGCTCCAGGAGAACCGGATGCTCATGCACGACGTGCAGTCCCTTCGCGCCAACTGTGCATGCAACGCCGCCGTCGGGCCGGCTCGACTCGACGCACTCGTCTTCCGAAAGCGTAACATCGTCCGCCAGTACCTCTATCCGGGCGACGGAGGCCTACCGCCTGCTGACTTCAACAAACTGGCGGAGAACTTCGACCTCGGAACGACTCGACGAAATGAAGGCACAGTCAACACGCTAAGGCGCTTCGTCAAGTACATCCTCGAGAATGTAAGCTTCTGCAAACAACCAAAGTGTGCAAAACCACTTGCGTGATTTAGACGATACCGAAGGAGATGCAGATGGTCTTCACGGTGCGAGAGCGAGGCGGCTACGAACACTTGAAGGAGCTTCCACAGCCACTCATCGAAATGATCAGAGGTAAGGCCACGTCAACAAGCGGAGAAGGCTACAGAAACAGCTCCAGACAGCGTTGTCGCTCCGGAAACGCTTCGCTTCTTCGCACCTTTGTTGTACACGTTTTGAGCCATGACTTGACCCTATCGGGCATTTAAGGCTAACCTTACCCAGGCTTCCCAAGTAGCCTTGGGCCCAAGCCTAGGCCGTACACTAACGTTTGTTTTAAACTTGTTTCCGAAGCCCATTACGTTCAGATATCTGCCTCGAAGCGGTGGGCATCTTGGACCCCGTCACGGTGGAGGAACGCGACCGGAAAGAGGACGTCAGCGACCTCGTCTACAAATTTGCGAAAAACGCGCTGTAAGTCTAGTTCTGGCAGCGTCACAATTCTGTCATTTCTGTTTAGGCAGGACATGCGACGAACTCCCCGGAAGCCGAAGGAGAACGTCGGAAGGCCCCCGAAGCCGCCGTCAAGAAGCCTTCAAATCTAATTACGCCTAAACGGTCGATTGATTTTTCTGTGCTCGTTCTAATTGTTATAAATGCGTGAATAAGAACGTACATCTCTTCGGTTGTCAGACGCGGTTTAGGGAACTATCAGACGCTTGCTGAGCGTTGAGTTGGAAGGTTCATGTTAGTATGCAAGGCAATAGTGCTTCAGTGGCATACGTACAAGACGTGTGATGGTTCATCGATAAACTGCGGGCCACTGCGAGACAGCCATACTTCCAATGCATAGGAAGTTGGCAAGAGCGTTACTGCTGGTACTAGCTATCCGTCTATGCTAATGTCCCGCGATCGAGGTAGCCTTCAACTGCTGAGAAGTAATGAGCTACGTTATGACGGTTCATGGCATGCTTTTAAAGGCTTGAAAGACTCAGCGCACCTTATTCTATGACTTTATCGGAGCGAAACCGCTTGAGTTTAACAGCCATGAGAGCACTGGCACATTGCCTGTGGGCCGACCTGAACGCAGAAGTTTCTTCGAAAGGGTGGGCGGCATTCGCAGTGCTTGCACGTGTCCACCACCACGTCGGCAATGTCGCATTTCTTGGTGTTTGTCGCGTTGCTGAGATGGCCTTCTGGTACACTGTCTTCGGCGTTAGAAGTAGTGTGAAGAAGAATACAGACGAGAACGACGAAAATTGTGTGGTTCATCGTTCTGTAGAACTGAAAATATCATTCCATGTAGCGCAGGAACCCTTTAAAGGCACGCATCTACCCTGCTAAACCATTCGCGGCACTTATCCAACAATACGTGCTGAACTTCAGCAGAAAGATGACGAGAATATCCTGCCCCAAACATTTGGTTCCAGATCCTGGGTTACCTCACAGAGAAAGAACGCAACGTTCTACCGAACCTTACAAGCGGTATTTACCTGTTCAACGAGTCTCAGTTACAATGCAAACCGGTTCTTCCTCGAGTTTACGCCTGCCGTTCCGCTTCGAAGACAGCTGAGCACCTGAGGTCAAAGTGTACTTTCAGTAACGCGGGCTCAAGACAGCTGATGAAGGGAAACGACAAAGATGACTGCGCACGAAGCCAGCTACAACTAAGAATTTTGAAGCTACTAAAACGCTGGTCGCTTCCACAGAATGTAATGAGCATAGGTACGAAAGTGACTTGTCGGCAAACGTAGGATGGCGTTGGTGCAGCTAACTCGGCGCTAATGGACTTAAGTGTAAACCGCTTGATGGCGCAAAAAATTTCGACCAATATTTCCTTACTACGCTGGGATGATATTCTCATTGACTCGCGTGGCACTTGAAGCTAGTACATAGGCACGAGTGGACGGATCGAAGCGATGGGTGCTTCCGAACAAATGGATGTGCGTCTCTTCCACGCAGCTGGCTCACCCACTACCTTGGCTGGTATTCCTCCTGCGATGACCACCAAGATAGGAACTCTTCGTAGTCCATTATGCTCTCAATGCGCTCTCCCAGTATCGTCGATAATGGCGGTCACTATCGGTCCACTCGAAGAAATGCTGGACGTTGTTATCTATTCCGAACTGATTCGTCGGTATTGGTGGGATGCGAGTGTGCGTCGTACAACGCTGATGCAAGTAGGTCAATCTAGTTAGCAGTTCATCACGGTAAGCGACGTGAGAACTCAACGTTTCCCAAACGCTCCCTTCGCATTCAGGCCGGGTCCCGCACAGCCTGTACATTTGCTTTCCAGCTGCCCGCCGCAATGACCCTCGATTTTCCCTCGGGACTGCTGGCGTTGGACCTGCTGCAATTGTAGTTTCGTGACATGCGTTGCTCTAGGAGACATACGTCTACCTGAATCGCAGGCAGATCACCGTTCTATGCGGTCGTTATGTTCTTCCCTGTCATATGTTTCTCTTAACGGTGGGTCAGTACGCGCCACCCGTAGACCAACTATATTCTACGGTTGTTGACAGTTAACTTTAAGCCGAACTCGATGAGCGCTTCCCTTCCGCATCGGGTTCACTCGTCCGATTTACGTAGTTAGGTGTCCGAGAGGGCGAGTGTTTCTCCCGGGAAGCGATCGTCCCTTTCGCGAACGCTCCGTTTTCATTTGTCCACGGAAGCAACGAGCGGGTGAAGGGCTCGCTTGCGTTTTTTCCTTTCCAACGCCCTGCCGCATTCACCCTCGGTTGCGCTCATCCGCCATTTCTGTCGCTGTCCGCAGACGTGCTCTAGGGGATCAAACCATGCTTTTGCAGACACATTGTTGGGCATGAATACGTACCCGTCTCTCGTGTTCCTAGATGCATGCAAATCATGAGCCTCACAAACGGGCAGTTCTAAAACAAAATCCACTCCGCGGACATGCCCTTCGATGGATGCTTAGCTGCTGATAGAACAACATTTATTTCGCTATGGGCAAGGCAGGGGACTTTAGACCTCTGCCGGACAACTGGAGGGTCTTCACCCCGAAACTCAAACTTTCGGATCGCATCGCTTCCACTCGCTTGTTTTTGTGCTTGCAGTTCACCAATTGCGAGTGCTTCCGGGGTAAGGTCCGTTCACTCCAGGGCCTTTTCCCTCGCGTTTGCCCACTCTCTCGAGGCCGGCCTTTCTGTCCGATTGCGCTTTCTCAGGGCCGTGCCGCAGCAACGCTCGCGGTGCTCATCCCCCGCCAGTTTCTTTGTCGCTCAATGCCATCTTCTGCCGCAGTTGCGTGTGCGTCGTTTTCTGAGTTTCGTTTTCCCACATTTTCTAAGCGCCTAGAAGAGTGCGTACACCGTCAGTATGGCTATTGCGGAATGGATTTGCCATTCTTTTGAGATCTCCTAGGGAAATTTGCTTTCAGAACTCGCAATCTTTTTTGAATTTGAGCCTTAGAATGTCCCTTTCTGCATGCATTTTAATGTGCCGCCTAACGACCGCCATTGTTGCCTCGACACATCCGTCTGCTACGCTGCTAAGATGTCGTTTTAACCTTCCAGCGACGTGAGCCGTGCGGGGATATGAAATTCTATGCCTTGCCGTACTTTCAGAAATCACAGTCTCCATATTATTGCAATAACAGTGTCTTTGGCCCCGTTACGTAAGCCTGAACGTGATCACAGCACAACGTCACGTCACGGCTTACGGCACATCACTGCCTACTAGCAAGCGCTAAGGTTGAGTAACGCTCAGCTCCCTTTCCGTTCGGATCGCTTTCGTTTAGCTCACAAAGCTATCCGGCGTGTATGAGTGTTTCCCGGGAAGCGTTCGTCGTTTCGCAAGTCTGCCCATTCGCATTTGTCCAGGGCAGCGAAGCACGGACCGAATGCGAAAGGCTTGTACCTTTCTTTCGAACGCCCTGCCGCACTGACCCGTGACTGGCTCCGCTCAGCGCTTCTATCGCTGCCCATTAACATTTAATTTTGAAATCAAACGCGGTTGGACCTTCAAACGTTCGGCAATGCGTTTTCCCGTCCCCGCCGCTTTCACCGTTCTTTCGGATCGCATCGGCGCCAGTTCGCTTGTTTTTGTGCTTGTGGGTCACCGTGAGCGAGTGTTTCGCGGGTCGTGTCCCTTCTCTCCGAAGCGTCTTCCTTCCCGTTTGCCCACTGCTGCCAGGCCGGCCGTTCAGTTCGCTTGCGCTTTCGCAGCGCCGTGTAGCAGCAACGCTCGCGATGGCTCATCGCCCGTCGCTTCCTTGTCTAGTGCAACGCTCTCAATGTCATCTTCCGCCGTAGTTGTAACGTACATAGTTCTCTGAGCTTCGTTTCGCGCAACTCCTTAGCACCTCAAGAGTGCGTGCTACTGTCATTCATGGCTGTTGGGGATGAGTTTCCCACTTTTTGGAGATCTCCCAGTAGTACTTGCGTTCAGGGCTCTGCAGTCTTGTTGATTTAGAGCAGTGCTCGTTTTAAGACGTCCTTTCTGTTGCTTTGGACCTCCTTTCTGATAGGCGCGAACTAGTAGGCACGCATTTAAACGTACCACCTAACGATCAGCGTTGTTGGCTCGCAACATCCGTCTGCTACAACATTACGCATCGTGGTCAGTGTTTCCGTAACATTTCCTTCTTGCAGCTACGAGACATCCCAAAAGTGCAGAAGCATTATGGTGCAAGCTCGCAAGGCAACTCGCAACGTAAGTCCTACGGAGTGTTCTCAATACGCACTTTTTTCACTTTCAGGCGGCCGGCGGAGAGCTCAACGAGAAGCAAGTCAAAGCGGAGTTCACTGCGATTCGGGACGGCCGTCCGCGCATCACACGAGCGGCGACGCTGCGCACGATCAAGCGCTACTACGAGGCGGACGACATCGAAGTCACTTCGAAGAAGGTCTCTTTAGTATGTCCGGTACGTGTGGCCTGGCACAGGATTGTCCGCAAGTGGCAGAAATTATTTATTGCTTTCACTAAATGCACTGCTCTCGTTTTGCAGATTTCCAAGGCTCGCGTGAAGGTCCCTGTGCGCTCAGTGAACTGCCGCCATATCGAGTGCTTCGACCTGCGGAGCTACCTCGAATTCCACCGGCAGCTCACTTTCTGGGAGTGCCCATTCACGTTCTGCAAGGCGCAGGCCCGTTGCGACGGTCTTCGCGTGGACGAGTACGTTGCCAGACACCAATGTCAGTGCGTCTATTCCCGTTTTAGGTATATGTCCGAGGTCCTTCAAGCCACCGACCACCGCGTGCTGGAGGTCGTGGTCCTCGCTGACGGGTCCACCGAAGCGGTGCAGCGGCCGACGCCTACCGAGACGGAGACGGTAGAGATAAACGACGAGGACCCCTACGTCCCGGGCAGCGGCGCGGAGCCGCGCGTCAAGGCTGAAGTGGTGAGTGACCCGCTTCACGTTGCTTAATGCTGTCATGTATATCTTTTTAGAACAACGAGACTCCCGAAGAGCCGATGGAAACTGACGCATTCCACACGGACGAAGACCAGCCGCAAGCCTCCTCGCTGGCTACCGTGGACGATGCCTCGCTTGCGGAGGGCGTCGAGGAACAGCTGCGTGATGCAGCTGCATGAAAGGTACCAAGCATTCATACGTACCTAGCGGGGTGTTAACGATCGTTCTTGTAGCCGACAGCAGAACGCGGCGCTACGGAACGATTTGGCCTCGGAGAAGAGCCGAGCGGACAAGGCGGAATCGGATGTCTCGAAACTGCGCGAGGAGCTTGGCACGAAGGCCCGCGAGATTCGTGAGCTCACCGCTAAGAACGAAGAGCTACAGGCTCGACTGAACGCGCTGTAAGCCCAGTGGACTATTTGCACACCAGCTTAATCTTTTCCAACTTTAGGCGCACTGCGGCGGAGGCTATCGTGCAGATGAACCAAGCGTCTACTGAATACGGGAGCTCATCGATCAACGAGGATCCGCACGTGCCTTCCTCTGCGCAGGCCGCCGAAGACACCGCTAACGACGCCGCCGAAGCTGCGACCACCAGTGGACCATCAGCACAGGACGAGTCTCAGCTCGAGCACGACGACGGCTCCGCATCGGATGCGTCTCTTTCGCTTGTCGACCTCTCGGATGCTCCCGCGACGGAGAGCGACAGTGACGCAGAGGAAGAGCCGAGACACGCGCCGAAAGTGAGTGGTGACTTCGGTAGATCAATGTTTTTTTGTGAATACGAAAACGTTTGATTTATTTTTTTCCCGATAAGACAAACAGTTTCTAATTGGAAAACGTTTAGGAGCGCAAGAAGAACCATCCGTGTGCACACTGCGACAAGGCGTTCACGAGCGTCGGTAACCTGCGCACGCATGAGCGCGTCCACACCGGCGAGAAGCCCTTCGAGTGTGTGCAGTGCGACAAGGCGTTCACGAGCGTCGGTAACCTGCGCACGCATGAGCGCATCCACACCGGCGAGAAGCCCTTCAAATGTGTGCAGTGCGGCAGGGCCTTCTCCCTTTCACACCACCTCCACAGGCATGTGCGGACTCGACACCCAGGTGTGGAGTCACCTAAGGCAGCGAAGAAAGCCGCGTAAGTCCAGCTTCATGTTTAGCTTAGTGTCCGTCCATCAATCACTGAACAAGTTCATGCTTTCAGGGCCCAAGCACGCTCCCAGTCGAAGGCTTGAAGCGCTCGACCGTCAGCGGTGGACACTGCAACCGACATTCTCTGCCGTCCGCCACGCCTCTTGCACACCTACGATCCACCCTTTATTACCCATCGTGCTGCTTCCACGTGTCGCCTACTCTCCGAGTGTATTCTTTTGTTCACTTATTCTCCAGTTCCCATTACTGCGTTAAGTACTCACTTTGTATTCACATTTCATTTATGTGCTAACCTTGTCTGTCTTGTTTTCGTCAACTGTGCGGTGGGAACCGAATAAACTATAGCGTCTCTGTCAAGCCCACTGATGATGCACAGCACACTGTCCCATGACAACCAAGACAGTTTTTGGCTTAGCATGTAATCTCTAGGTTCACTTAAGCACTCATTAATTAAAAGCAGCGGCGAAAGGCAGAAAACGATGGCGGGTCCTATCTCAGCTATACTTTGCTGCTCCTAGCAAGATTTTGCATTCACTTATTCACCCCGATGCGCACAATGTTTGTAGCCAAGTTCTCGTTCCCATCATCCACTTTGTTGGAGGTCGGAATTGTAAGGCATACTCCAGGTTCAAACACGCGCTACACTATAGTTTATTCGAAACACAACCGTATTTTTCGCATCGGGGTACGTAACGAAACGTTTGTACGAGGTATTAAACATTAACAACGGGTAAATTACAAGCCGCTCGCGGAAACGGCAACGAATGGACTGGGGATCATCGGAATCACTTGACTTGTCGCTTGAGCCCAGCGGCAAGCAGGACCGCCTCCGTTTCTTCTTGGGCACTAAACGAGGCATTTGTCCCTTCAAGTATGAAGCGTAGGTCGTACCATCCCGGCCGAACGAGCGTGTAGCATCCTGGTGTGCTGAGGTCCACGATGGTGCTGCCCTGCCGGGATCCGAATTGTTGCTCGATGCGTCCACGGTCCACGATGAGGTCGAGCTCCGGCCAGAGATCCTCGAAGTCCTAAACAAAACCAGTTAAATCCACCTCCAGATATGTGGTATGGATTGCTCAGGGAACGTCCTGGCACTCGAAAACCACTCTTTTCCTCCCGAAGGTGGTGTAACGGGGAATGTTTTCGCTAGTTCCTTTCATGCGAACGGTCATTATTTCCGCTTGAATCATATCGGAAGGCACACATAAAATCTTGAGCAAGATCACCCGGAAACGTTGAGAATGCGCCCAAGATCAGACTGAAGCTTCCCTAATGAAAACGTTTGACTGGCATGCACCGCTAGAGAAGGCTGCTCGGCTGGAACTTTTGAGGTCTCAAAGTGTGAAGTGACAACCAACAACTCCAGCAGCATACCTCAGTGCATAGTGGGCTCAGCGGGGATCCGCTGACGTTGGCACTCGTCTGCGCCAGTGGCCGATCGTAGAGCTGCTGGCAGATGGCGCGGACGAGCGCATCATCCGGGATTCGGAACCCAACGCTCTCGCAGTCGGGATTGAATGACGCATGCAGCGCGTCGGAGCGCTGGAAGATCAGCGTGACGGGTCCTGGTAGAAGGCGAGAGAGCAGCGCGTCCGGGACGGTTTGGATACCAAAGCTAAACCAAGGAACTGTAGACTGTGAGAGCAAATCAACAAACAAAAGCTGTATTTCCACAAAAAGTTAGCTTAGTCTCTTTCAGTCTTCGTCCCACGTAAAGCACTCAGAGCACTCGGTTTTCAGCTCCATGCGTCTTTCTTCTACCTCCATACTACCGGGGCCCGGTCAACGTTCCAGGAAATCGAGTAGCTAAGCAAAGCATGACAAACCTAGGGCTGTTCCTGCACATTAAAGCTTTGTAGATGTACCCTGCGCTTCGGTTGAAACACTCGGATTCACTAACGGAAGATGGATTTAGGCCAGCGTATAAACGGCTTGCACTAGCCACGGGTATCAGGCTGCAGGAACCGGGAATGAGCTGAGTAGAGCCAGGAAAGTAGCACGCAAATTGATTTGGCGTTTCCCTCACTCTTAGCCGCGCGTACCTCCGAATCTGGGAGACGTCGGCAACGAAGAGCCCTAGCGGTTTCTCGCTAGGCCGCCGCTTGAGGCTGTAGAGCTTCTCTGAATGTTCCAGAAGGGCCGTAACGCCGTAGATTGTGTCCGTCGGCAGCGCCACTACGCCGCCTTTCTCCAGCTCGAGGACGGCTTTCTGGACCGCGCGTTGAAAGCCTAAATGTCAAGTCAAATTTCGCTGAAGAGTGGGAAACTTACTTTGAGCATTCGAGATCTTCACGATTTCGGCCATGGTTCTTCGAGCCAACTTTAGCGCACTGGACATTTCACTGCGCAAGCAATGAGGCAATATTTCGCTAGCATGCGCTTATTCTTTGGCGACGTGCGCAAAATTTCCGTTTGAGTGCGCGCGTAGTCCGACGAGTCTTCGGGCTATGCGGAGTCATTACACACTTATTATGGTTTTTGTGCTCTTAGCGGTTGGCCGAAAGTTGTAAACACTTCGGTTAAATTTTACACGGCGTGAGGAATTCAGAGAGCGTGTTTTCGATACCAGGCTGACCTTTTAACTGCCAGTGTCGTGTTCTCAGCATTGCGCTACGTCTCTCGTTAAAAGGGTACTTTATGTGCCCCAGGTTCCTTAGGCGTAGCCTAAGTTCCAAGGCGTGCACTAACCTCAGGCTCTTAGAACGACTCTTCGGGCTTGACGCATTTACTGAGCCGTTCCTTCGCCCCAACTGAAACCGGTAAAATCGGCCCCCATCTAAGCTTGTCGGTGCATACCCATTTCAAAGAAAAATTGTTCGATGTTTTAACTGTTCCGCTGCGTCATATTTCTCTCGTTGCGTTTCATCATCATTCCTCAAGGAGGGTGAGAAAGCCTTCTATAGCGTCATTGTTTTCGCGTACTGCATGCGAATGGGACGCACTTAAGACCCTCCGTCCCGCTCCCGTCCGCGATACGTCATTTCCATAAAGAGCGCTTCCGGCGGGGATTACGCACAAACCGGGTCTACGAATACGCCTGCTTGCGGCCAGAATGCGTGCATTCAAATGGCGCAATCATTTTGGCTGAAGTGTGATACCTATTCGGATTTTGCACCTCTTATCATTCGATGCTAGTGCGTGCTACCCACTGCCGCTTTCCGCCTTCACATTGTTCACTTGAGCTAGTATGAGGTCATGGGATGCCGTCAGGCAATCCACGTGAACGATCCGTGCTCGACGCTAAGCAATCCGTTAGCTGTACGGATGTTTGGAATGCGGAGAAAGGCTCCCCAGGACGTGCGAAAAACAAGGATTGAGTGAGAAATAACATAAAACTGCGAGCCCCGAAAGCTGGAACTTTCGCAAAGCGATGTCGTGGCACGGATACCACCCACCTAAGGGCCCAAGACATTGTCATCGTTAGTTGTTTAACAAGCCATCGTCAGCTGCCAAACACTAGTAGCATGCGTGCGTTCATCTTGACGCTATCTTGCCGCAATACCGTGTTTTGAATCGGCTACTCTCACTTTTTAAACAACGTTACCTATGTAAGCTTTAGCTAGCGCCATGTCCACCGAGCTGGAAGAAGCCCTAAAGCGGCAACGACCGGGACATCGCGTGCTCACCATCCAAAGCCACGTCGTCTCCGGGTACGCCGGCAACAAGGGCTCCGTCTTTCCGCTGCAGGTATGCGGATGAAGCACCACCACTCACACAGAGTTTGTTCAGATCAACGGCTTCGAGGTGGACATAATCAACTCGGTGCAGTTCTCAAACCATACAGGTAAAGCCGTCTGTCCGTTCTACGAGGCTAGCTTCACTTCTGCAGCAGCGTTTTAGGCTACGAAAACGGCATCAAAGGGCAACGCTTGACGGACGCTGACCTGCAGGATCTCTACGAGGGCCTGAAGGCGAACAAGTTGACGAAGTATTCCTACGTCATGTCAGGTACGTTTCAATCACTGTGTCGAGCATCCGCGAGGTTGTAACGCTCTCTTAACCGCGTTCTACTTACCTCGAGCCGCCCTGTTCAATAGAGNTCGCAGGCATGTGCGGACTCGACACCCAGGTGTGGAGTCACCAAAGGCAGCGAAGAAAGCCGCGTAAGTCCAGCTTCATGTTTAGCTTACTGTCCGTCCATCAATCACTGAACAAGTTCATGCTTCCAGGGCCCAAGCACGCTCCCAGTCGGAAGCTTGAAGCGCTCGACCGTCAGCGGTGAACACTGCAACCGACATTCTCTGCCGTCCGCCACGCCTCTAGCACGCCTACGATTCGTCCCTTTATTACCCATCGTGCTGCTTTCATGTGTCTCTCCGAGTCTCTCTTCATCCCGCCTACTCTCCGAGTGTATTCTTTTGTTCACTTATTCTCCAGTTAGCATTGCTGCGTTAAGTACTCACTTTTCATTCACATTTCATTTCTGTGCTAACCTTGTCTGTCTTGTTTTCGTCAACTGTGCGGTGGGAACCGAATAAACTATAGCGTCTCTGTCAAGCCCACTGATGACGCTCAGCACACTGTCCCATAACAACCAAGACAGATTTTTGTAGCCTAGCTTCCACTTGCAAGGATCATGTACCTAAGAACTCAGTATTTAAAGGCAAACAAAAAAAAAAAGACGGCGGGCCCCATCGCATCGGTACTTGTTCCAAATATCTAGCAAGATTTTGCATTCTCTTGTTCACCCCGATGCGCACATGTTTGTAGTCAAGTTCTCGTTCCATCATCCACTTTGCTGGACGTCGGAACAGTAGGGCATACTCCAGTTCCAAACTCGTGTGGCAACCGTAGTTTATTCGGAACACAACAGTATTTTACGCAATGGGGTACGTAACGAAACGTCTGGACGAGGTATTAAGCATTAACAACGGGTAAATTACAAGCTATTTGCGGAAACAGCAACGAATGGACTGGGGATCACCGACGTCACTTGACTTGTCGCTTGAGCCCAGCGGCAAGCAGGACCGCCTCCGTTTCTTCTTGGGCACTAAACGAGGCATTTGTCCCTTCAAGTATGAAGCGTAGATCATACCATCCTGGCCGAACGAGCGTGTAGCATCCTGGTGTGCTGAGGTCCACGATGGTGCTGCCTTGGCGAGAACCGAACTGTTGCTCGATGCGTCCCCGGTCCACGATGAGATCGAGTTCTGGCCAGAGGTCCTCGAAGTCCTAAACAAAGCCAGTTAAATCCACGTCAAGGAATGCGGTACGGATTGCTCAGGAAACATCCTGGCACTCGAAAACCACTCCTTTTCTCCCGAAAGTGGCGTAACGGGGAATGTTTTCGCTAGTTCTGTCCTACGAAATCGGCATTGTTATGGCATGACTCGTATTAATCAAGAAGGTGCGATTAAGATTGAGTAAGGCCCTACGGAAACGTTCAGAATGCGCCAAAGCCCAGACTGAAGCTTCCCAAATAAGATGCTTGACTGTCATGCACGTCTCGAGAAGCCTGCTCGGCCAGAAGGGGATGAACTTTTGAAGGCATCAACTGCGAAGTGCCAAGCAACAAATCCAATAGAGTACCTCAGTGCATAGTGGGCTCAGCGGGGATCCGCTGACGTTGGCACTCGTCTGCGCCAGTGGCCGATCGTACAGCTGCTGGCAGACGGCGCGGACGAGTGCATCGTCCGGGATTCGGAATCCGACACTTTCGCAGTCTGGATTAAATGACGCATGGAGCGCGTCGGAGCGCTGGAAGATCAGCGTGACGGGTCCTGGTAGTAGGCGAGAGAGCAGAGTGTCCGCGACGGTTTGGATGCCGAATCTAAACCGAAGAATTGAAGGAATTGAAGCAGCGCAAAGAACAATAGCGGTATTTCAAAAGAAGGTAGCCTAGTCTCTTTCAGTCTTCCTCCGACCTCAAGCACTCGGATGTTTTACCTCAATGCATCTCTCTTCTAACTTCTACTACCCTTACTACCGGGTCCAGGTCAACGTTCCAGGACCCGGTAGTAGCTAAGCAAAATACCCAGTGACAAAAACTACGGCTGTTCTCACAGATCACAGATTAATAGACCTACCCTACGTTTCGATGGCAGTTTGCGTTTTTCCGTTAAGAAAGGTGATTTAGGCATGCGTATAAACGGCTAGCTGCGGCTACGGGTACCAGGCTGTAGGGATCAGGAAGGTATTGAGTAGACCCAGGAAGTTCACTCGCAAAGCACTTGTTCGATTTTCTTCACTTTGAGTCACGCGTACCTCCGAATCTGGGAGATGTCGGCAACGAACAGCCCTAGCGGTTTGTCGGTGGGCCGCCGCTTGAGGCTGTAGAGCTTCTCCGAGTGTTCCAGGAGCGCCGTAACACCGTAGATTGTGTCCGTCGGCAGCGCCACTACGCGGCCTTTCTCCAGCTCGAGGACGGCTTTCTGGACTGCGCGTTGAAAGCCTAAATGACAAGTCCAATTCAGTTGACGGGTAGAGCACTTACTTTGAACATTCGAGATCTTTACGACTTCCGCCATGGTTCTTTGAGCCGACTTTAGCGCACTGGACATTTCACTGCGCAAGCGCTATGAGGCAATATTTCACTAGCATGAATATTGCGGTTTGGCGACGTGCGCTAAATTTCCGTTTGAGTGCGCGCAGACGAGTCTTGGGGCTATGCAGAGTCATTACACACTTATTATGGTTTTTGTTCTCTTAGCGTTTGCCCGAAGGTTGTAAAATGTTCGGTTAAATTCTAGACGGTGTGAGGAAGCGTGTTTTCGATACCAAGCTGACTTTTTAATTGCAGTGTCATGTTTTCAGTGTTGCTCTGCCTCTCTCATTAAACGGGCACTTTAGATGTCCCCAGTGTTAAACTATAGGCGTAACCCGAGTTTCGAAGTACCTACCTCAGACTCATAGTTGGAATCTTTAGGCTGGACGCTTTCATTAAGCCGTTCCTCAACCCCAACTTAAATCGGCAAATTCGGCCGCCCATCTAAGCTTGTCAGTGCATACCCATTTCAAAGACCATGGTGCTCGATGTTTTAACCGTTCAGCTGCGCCATATTTCGCTCGCTGCGTTCCGTCGTCATTCCTCAAGGAGGGTGAGAACGCCTTCTATAGCGTCATTGTTTTCGCGTATTGCACGCGCATGGGACGCACTTAAGACCCCTCCGTCCCGCTCCCGTCCGCGATACGTCATTTCCATAAAGAGCGCTTCCGGCAGGGATTACGCACAAACCGGGTCTACGAATACGCCTGCTTGCGGCCAGAATGTGTGCATTCAAATGGCGTAATCATTTCTACTCAAGTGTGATAGCTATTCGGATTCTTATCGTTCTATGCAAGTGCGTGCTACCCACTGCCGCTTTCCACCTTCGTATGATTCACTGGAGCCGGTATGAGGTCATGGGATGTCACAGGCAATGCACGTGGACCATCAGTGCTCAAAGGCTAAGCAGTCCGTTAGCTGTACGTATGTTTGGAATGCGGAGAAAGCCTCCTCCGGGCGTTCGAAAACAAGGACTGAGCGAGAAAGAAACATCGAACTGCGATCCCCGAAAGCTGGAATTTTCGCAAAGCGATGTCGGGGCAAGGATACCACCCACCTAAGGGACCAAGACAGTACCATCGTTAGCTGCTTAACACGCCATCGTTAGCTGCCCAACGCTAGCAATATACGCGCTTCTTTTTATGCTATCTTGCCGCTATACCGTGTTGTGAATCGGCTACGCGCACTTTTAAACAACGTAACTTATCGGTCTCAAGTTTAGCTAGCGCCATGTCCACCGAGCTGGAAGAAGCCCTAAAGCGTGAACGACCGGGACATCGCGTGCTCACCATCCAAAGCCACGTCGTCTCCGGGTACGCCGGCAACAAGGGCTCCGTCTTTCCGCTACAGGTAGGTACGGGAAGCGCCAACACACACAAATAGTTGGTTAAGATCAACGGCTTCGAAGTGGACATAATCAACTCGGTGCAGTTCTCTAACCATACAGGTAAGCCGTCTGTCCATTCTTTGAGGCTAGGCTTCACTTCTGCAGCAGCGTTTTAGGCTACGAAAACGGCATCCGAGGGCAACGCTTGACGGACGCGGACCTGCAGGATCTCTACGAGGGTCTCAAAGCAAACAAGCTGACGAAGTATTCCTACGTCATGTCAGGTGCGTTTCAGTGACTATGTCGAGCATCCGCCAGGTTGTAAGGCTTTAACCGCGTTCTACTTGCCTCGAGCCGCCCTGTTCAATGCAACTTTCAGGCTACTGCGGCAATCCGACCTTTCTACGGCGAATAGCGGACGTCGTCAGAGACCTTAAGGCGAAGAACCCCAACCTGCTCTACGGTACGTCGCGTAGAATCGCTCCTGCATACAGTGTGTGTATTTAGTCTGCGATCCGGTGCTCGGTGACAACGGAAAATATGTGAGCTCGTCCTTCGAATGCTGGGCCAACGTTGATCGTGTTTAGTATGCACCGAAGGAATGCATGCCCGTCTTCCGCGACGAGATCCTCAAGGTGGCGGACATCATCACGCCGAACATCTTTGAGCTTTCGTAAGTTTCAAGTTTTGATGAAGTCGAATCCAGCGGCTCATTCCGTCTCGGAAACGAAAAACGCCGTTGATGAAAACCTTGTCCCTACAAGTATAGACGTGTGAGCGTATACCCATTGTACCCAGAGCGGTCTTCTTTGGTTGTACACACTGTGTGCCCGAATGTCGCACTTTTAGAGAGCGGAAATTCTGGTGTTTAGACGGGAATAAAGGTTGTTTGGATGCACCAAGCAAAGTGGTACAAGCTTTACAAAAAGTCTCTAGTAGATCGGGACACTGTTATCGTTTGATGCAAGCCATTTTTTATTGACGTATCCAGCTCTGAACCTAGTAGGAGCCAACTTATCTTGGCGGAGCATGGACCATAAACCCTTAGCTGTTCTGCCACACCCAGGGCCTCCTAGATCTACTACTCCAAGATCCTACCTAGATGGGTCCATGGACCCCGCTTCCGCTTGACTACACACCTGAAGGCATTTTAACGTACATGTCTTGCAGGGAACTAACCGGGCAACGCGTGCAAACGGAAGCCGAATGCCGGGAAGCTATGCGCAACCTACACCGAACAGCGAACATCCGCGTGGTCGTCGTCACGTCGGGGATCTACGCCGAAGGCCGAGAGGACCTCATGTACTGCTACGCCTCCGAGTGGCTTCCCAGCGCGCCGGGCACGTGGAACGACGCCGACTACTCCCTTCTTCGCTTCGACATTCCCGTGATTCGCGGCGCGTTCGTCGGCACCGGGGACGTCTTCTCGAGTCTACTCGTGGTCTGGTACACGCACTTTAACGGGGACCTCCAGCGAGCGATATGCAACGTTATCTCGTCGATGCAGGGCCTCCTGCGACGGACCTCGCAAGCGGCCTATGGTGGGTCTTGCTGGTCACTTTCGACCAGCCTAAAAGTAGCGCTTTAGGCGATGCTCCTGCCAATGGTCGAACCCCGGTGCAGCGGAGCGAGAACTACGCCTCGTCGAGAGCCGCTATGACCTCCTCGTGCCGCAGGTCAAGGTCAACTGCGTTAGGATTCCGTAGAGTTAGCCCGTTTGCCGCTAGACTAGAGTTTGTTGTCTTCTCCCTCTCTCGCTGTGTTTCATTTTCGCTTGTTGCACTCGTGATCCGATTGTCGAGCTAGTCTTACTGCCCCGAAGGCAATACCAAATACGTAATAAACCTTTCTGAAGTTGGGAGTTCAGTGAGCCCGTTCAGATGAGTAGGTGCGCAGAGACGATGATTGTTAGTCATATAATGAGTGAATGTTGGCGTCACGGCAGGTCTAGTTTTGTCTCTTCGACGCTGTATCCGTTCAAAGTAACCACTACTAACGGTTGAAAAGAACGGCCATTTGTCTCCCTGGATCAGCTTTAACAATCCGGTTATTGGCTACGAGTAGAGTTCGGCGCCGTACCAAGGCATGGGCCAAACCCGTACACGCATAACACGGCACGGCAACACGGCACGGCCTCGAAAATTGTCACTTGATGGGCTGTCTTACTTGATGAGTTGCCTTACTTGATGAGTTGTCAATTGATGAGTTGTCCCTTGATGAGTTGTCACTTGATGAGTTGTCACTTGATGAGTTGTCACTTGATGAGTTGTCCGGACACCTGTATACGGCTTGTCAATTTTTACCCACCACGGGTACGGGGTACGGCACGGGTGGGGTCACCACGGGTACGGGTTTGGCACGGGGTCCCAGCGCCGATGTCTGTCTACGAGCTCCTTGGGTTTAAAAAAATACGCAGTTTACTGCCACAGTTGGCATGCACCGTCGATTTGAAGAGCATACATGAAAGGTTAAACGTTATGAAACCTTGCCCTTCAATGGTTTCTCCGAAGTTGATAACTTAACACCTACGAGTTGAACTGGACGTCTTGCTAGAAGTAATGAGGGTCCTCAGTAGCGCTGGTAGAACCAGTTTCGTCAAAAGCGTGGCTAAAGTTTTCGGCCCTATCAGTAGCAGAAGATTCTTGGAAGAAAATCTACCCTAGAAGACGGATGCCACTAGCTATTACACGTGTTTTGGTCTCACATGCACGGCTACTCTGTCAGAACAAATGTTTTACTAAAAGAATGCAACAATGAACGACTGATTGGTTAACATGATGAACAGGTCCGGATAACTGTGTTGCTTCTGAAGTCAGTTCACTGGACGGCTTGCAGCAGGTCCCGGAGCTTCTTTGCAGGCACGATGCGAGCGTCCGTCGGCATTCCGTCGAAGCCTCGCTGGTGGGTTTCATCACTGCGCTTGATCAAGAGCGATTCGAGGACGCCGCTGACTGAGATGAAGTCCCCAGTGACTGCGTTGAAGGCCGTGTACTGGAAGTCGGTGAATATGTTGCCCACGTTGTGAAGAAAGAGCTCGTAGGCGCGAGGCTCCCTGTCGCGGTCGAACTCCTGGAAAAGTGTGTAAAGTTTAAGCTAACAAAGAAAGTCATGTCTCTCTTAAACCTAGCGAAACGTCTGTGGAGATAAGTGATTCAGCGCTTCCTTATCTCCACACTTAGCGCTTAAAAGCTGAACATTTAGTACATACTCGTTGCGAGAATTATTGTGTTCACCAGTGGTCGCCCACACGTAAATGCAAATGTGGGCCATTTTTAGAGGAACCACTTTTCCGATGACGAGGGTAGGTTCACGCAAAAATAACCCTTGTTGCAGTGTCAGTTGCATGACTCAGCCGGCACTAGCCACTGCTTCTCACATGCAAAAAGGAGAGCTTACCTTCACGACGTGCTTCGCAATCTCTAGCGCCTGCTTCGGATCGACGAAGATGGTTATCACACGCACACCTTGCTCCCAACGGTTCTTCGCGTGGAGCCAAGCGCAGATATCCTCCTTCGTGAGGCCCATTTGACTGCAGGCCAAGCTCTGGTCGTCGGCATCCTCACCCAAGTTCAAAACGCGACTCGAGGCGAACGGTGCCGTCTTGAAGAGGTTCTCGGATCCGGGAGGCTTGGCATTGAGCAGGATAATCTGAGAAAAAATGACTGAAGGTTGAGAAAAGTTCATCGTACAAAAGGGCAAATCATTATTACCTCAGTCTCGGCGATGACGTTCAGGAAGTCCTTGTAGACCTCGGCGGATTCGAAGTGCACCGGCATGCTGCAGACCATCATAGCCGTAAGGCCGTTGAGAGCCTCGAGGAGCTCCCGGCTCATGACGCAGTCAGCCTTGAATCGAAGCTCATCGACGCGGGCGTTCGGCTCGAGCGCGTTCTTCAGCTCGGCGATGGACGTCAGTGTCGCCTCTCCTGTCTTGCCAGCATCGGAGTAGTGCAGCTCGAAGGTAGTCTTGCCGGTGGCTACCAGTTCGAAAAGTATACGTTGCTGGGTCATTTCTGAAAACCGAAAGTCCAAACGTGTTATTGCGACAGAGAACGACAGAATAGTTGCGCGTTCAATGGACTGTTCAAAAGGCTCGTGATGGAGACAATTTATCGCGAACAAGGAAATGTAGGAACACTTGCTGTTTCACGAACGGCGGTTTTCATTCCTATTTAGAGGTAGAGACGAAGTTCGACCTTAAGCAGCAAAGTACGTGGTAAGGGTACGGACGGTTAGCCCGCCTGTGCAATTCTTACAGTGTTAACTTTTTCAAATGGGGGCTAACCATACTGCTGCCAAGTACGTAAGCCTTGGACTGAACAAAAGTAGGAGTCACGACGCACTAGGGCATGCCTACGCAACGTTTGATACGGATGCACTAAGCAGTAAAATGCGTCAAACACATCACCACCACCACCACCACCGCCAGGCACCGAGCATCGAACTCAGAAAGGAAAATCACTAGGGTAAGTGGCTACATTGGATGACAAAGCAGGCCGACTATTTCCGCTCATTTTCCGTCCGCGCTTAATGGTTTCCCTTATGAGAAACGCGAATGCGGACAGCTCAGAACCTGCGAGGCAATCATTCCGTAGGAGCGTCGGGCAAAACATTCCCACTACCCGATAAACAGCCGCAGCGCTTTCGTACCTCCCGTACCAGTCACCCTCTTTGTCCTGCCGCGAAACGAGGACGCGAATGTGCCCTTCCCCAGTCAACATCGCGATGAGAAACGTGAAAGCGGACGGCTATTTCGCCATAGCATCCAAAACACTGACTCATACGGCGCACTCTAGACAACAATTGGTTTTAATCAGTCGATGCGAACCATATCCTTGCTTAGGTAATGTTCTTCGAAGGGGCACGATAGCTCGCTAAAACGTTTAGTAAGCTCCACGTACTTGGACTCACTCAGGTGGACTCCACGCTATAGACCAGGGCGACAATCTCGATATAACCGGCTCTAGACCAGTTGATTGTTGGGACAACAGCATAGCGGCAATGTAATCTAATGCACAACTTGGCGATTTATCGTTACCCGGCGGTTCCGTTCGCAAAACACTGATATCACTGACAAGATTAAGTGGCACGAAATCGGCCGTTCTTACAACGTAGAATGCGAGCCGGAAACTGTACCCTAGTGAAACCAACAAGTCCCCGCCTCAAACTGGACCCAATGCATGTAACCACAAGAAAAGATCGCTCCCTTGCTTCGACTTTAGCTGGCACCGCTTAGTGAACACAAAGTTCTCCCCTTAAATGCGCACGAGACTACCAGAAGGTCGTTAGCACAAGTTTACTGGAAAAATGAACGCATCCACAACGAATACAAAGTGGTGAGTACTGCCTGACGAGTGAGTACAAAGAGATTGGCTGGAAATGATAGTTGGTGTCGAGAGTACACACAGGAATCACAAGGTTAAACGACGCAGTGCAAAGCGACGCGGAGTCCCGCGAGTGGCGCTGGAGAGGATGCGTGCTCAGTAGGCAGCGGACCACTGGTATCCGGTGGCGGAGAGCGGCATCGGAGGAGGCGCGGGCGGCACACCGCCACCCATTCCACCGCCGCCGCTGATGCTCTTGTAGCGGGCGCCCGGCGGGAGCTTCATGTTCGGCGCCGGGAACAACTCGATGTATCTAAATGAGCGCGATTAAAGCTAACATACATGTAAATCAGGAAAAATGGATGGAAACTGAGACCCACCGATTGTTGATGCACTGACGGTCCTTGCAGAGCGCCTCCCGCGCCTCGGCCATCGTGCTGAACTCGACGATGGCGTCGCCGGTGGAGCGCCCGTCGTCGTAGTAGCCAGTCTTGATGTCAACGGGGTTGAGCGGCGCGAAGAACTGGTCGATCTGGTGCGGAGTGACGTGCCAGGGAATACCTGAGTTTACCCATTTAATACCCAAATTAGTGGCTGATATGCCTTGACTGACATACCTCGCATGTAGACCTTCGTCGGCCCAAGCAGTAGGTCCCCGCGTCCGCCGCCTGCACCGTTCTCGTAGCCACCGCCACCATAACCTCCCCCGTAGCCGCCACCGCCTCCGCCGCGGCCGTGGTAGTCGTAGGGTGAATGGCGGTAATTGACCGGCGGTGGTGGCGGTCCGACTCGGTATGGTCCAGGTCCGCCTCCACGCGGCGGCGGTCCTCCGCGTCCCCCGTAGGCCGGTTCGTATCTGAAACGCAGTTTATTAAAGAAAGGAAATACTGACTAGTCTTACCCGTAGTCACGGGTGGGGTAGTAGTCGCGGTAAGCGCCACCACCACCGCCGCCGCCCGGCCCGTACGCTCCGAAACCGCCTGGTGCGTGACCCATCGACTGGGAGAGACTTCGGAGCGGCATCGAGTGACCCGGAGCGTTCATCCGTTGCTTGAACGCGTCGAAGGCGTCCGCATCGATGACGAACAGCTCGAGGTACCTGGAATGAATACGGTTAAGGTCGTCAAATAAAGGCCTAACTTAAGATTCTGTGGGTATATACCAAGAGAACTCAGGTGCAGAAGCATCAGCAATCAGGCGGAAGGAGAAAAAGAAGTATGGGTAGAAACAAGACCTACAGATGAGCACTGACGACCTCCTAACTGCAGTGCGTCTGTGGTCGGAACCACGAGCCAACGCGAGTCTTAGTGCTCCTAGAACGAAGCGATGAGATTACGAATACGCTCATTTTCGGAGAATGCAAAAGAAGAATACTTCCACTCATGCAACAAAGGACATGATACGACGATACGTCGCGTAGACGTCAAGTGCCGTTAAGCTGTTTCGGAGATAGTTAGCCGTCAGTGCGGGTGGGAAGGAGCGAAGAAGGTTCATCAACGAGTGCCAAGGAAGCGAAGAGAGTATGGGTTTCCGGAAGCAGTCGAGTTGCAGGGCAAAGGTCTATTAAAGAGCTGATGAATTGACTCTTCCGTCGCGGTTGGAACCGACTAACAAAATAAGCGAAGACGAGAACATATCAAACAATTCCGAGAAGAGGGAAAGTGCGCTAAAATTAAGAAAGAAAATAGGATTAAATTGCAGAAGATACAAGAATGCGAAAACCTAATCCTTACGAATAAGGAGGCATTTTTGCTCGTGCAGAGTGCAATGAGATGGTGAGTGTTTAGTGACAACCGTCCACCCTTCAACCTCCCTCCAACCTGCCTGCCTTCCTTCTTCCAGCCAGCCTCAATCACTCGCGTGCTTCCGCCCGCCCTTACCTGTGCCCCATATGCTGCCCGTTCAAATCGAGTGCCCGATGCGCCTCCTGTGGACCGCTGCTGGCGCCCTGCGGTCCGATGGCGACGTACGCCTCGCCCGTGGGTCGGCCCCTCTCCCCGGGCTCCTTCCCGAATACAATCTCTTCAACCGAGAAACCTGAACCCAGCCTTGCGTTATGCGGTTACGAGCCACGTTTAAAGAGGCGCAAATGTCGGAAACGTAGTCGAAAATGTGCGGATTTGGAAGCGTTTTCTGCCGAAAACGTTACTAGGTTCGTCAAATATGCGTGAATTTCGATAAAGTTGCATTTGCTTAGAGCAAAACAGGATCATAGTCCGTTTCCTGCCTGCCTTCCTGGACCTTCATTATGTTAACGGTTTTTCAATTAAACAGCACCCACCTTTGAAGAAGCCAATCAGCTCCTCACGCCGGCACGAGTAGGGCAGTCCTCGGACACGCACGAACCCGCTGTTGCCGGACGCGGCCCTCTGGTACGCACGGCGCATCAGCTGGTCGAGTTCCACGTCGCTGATCGCGAAGACTAAAGCGGACACTCGCGGCATGACCGTGTTGAGACATGCATACCTTCGACGTAGCGACTGCCCATCGTGGCCTGATGCTTCTGCTGGGCGCGCTGCGCGTCACCGGCTGACGAGAATTCCACGTAGCACTCGCCGCTAGGGCGGCCTTCGGAGGTCGTCGTGAACTGGATGTCCACCGGGTCCAGTCCGAGGTCTAAAAAGCGAAAATTATCATTCATACCGAGGGAACATTCTGCACATGCTACTGTATGTTATGAATCTGAAAACTTTGATTTTTTACGAGTCGCGAACAGAGCTTTTTTCGGCATATATTTTACGAAACTTTGTAGAGCGTTAGTCAGTTACTTACCGGCGAAAAACTGCCGCACATCGTTCTCCTTCGCCGAGTACGGCAAGCCGCGCAAGCGGACGAAACTCTCGGGTCGCTTTGACATTTTCCCTCTTCGATTTGAGCCTAAAATTCATCCGGATCAGCATTGCGTAATGCGCATTCTAGTCAAGGAGATATAACGCGTAAACTACTTGTTGAATGTATATTTGCTTCGCCACTCATATCAAGCGCCAAGGTGCTCCACAGCTTCTTAAAAGAAGCTCAAACGGTTAAAATGCGTTGGATATACCGAAGAGGCGTGGGTTTTTGCGCACTCAAGGTCAAGCCTCCGCCGGAAAGGAGGCCATTATCGAATGGTGCGGCACTCGAAGCGAATGCTAAGCCCCTAATTTTGGCGCTACGTGCACGACTCCGCAGACGGGTTCCGCTTTGCTGGCTTAGCGGATAATGCTAGAACGGGAAAGAAAGGAACCTCATAAAGGAAGCGACCGAATAGAGTTTTTCAGTCTACTAGAGCTAGAGAGTGAGCTAGAACTAGAGTGATGACAAGTTCACGCGGTTTCAGAGTCCTCAACGTTCGACGAGTTCGTGAGCTTCGTCACAGTTGGAATCTAACAACTGAAGTGGCTGACTAACGTGGCCACTGATTAAACGACTAATGCGTAGAAGAGAACGAACTGTTCTTAGCTGCAATCAACTTTCAGTTGAACCGTTATTCGTCTCTGTCGGCGGAGGTGAAGTAAACAACCCGCTAAACACCAAACATTTCTAGGGCTTTAAGGGGTAGACTTAAGCGGGTTTTTCTTTTATCTAGTGCAAGAGTAGCCCCAGAAAAATCTAGCTTAGGACTCAGTTAGGATCTGCTAAACATGCTTTACATAGTGCCTATTCTAATATTTCGGTTCTCAGATGCATCCGTTTAGCACCGGGACGGACTGAGCATAGCAGCCTGACTTGTGAGTCTGAGCTACCCATCATGCGCGCATGATACGCCGGTCCTATCAATTATTTGTCTTTATCCGCCAGTGAGCATTATAGCTTCGCGCTTGCCATGGACGTAATTATTACAAGCACCCAAGCGCAAGAAATCCCATGTAGACCCGAGTAATATGACCGGCATGTTGTAGGTACAACCGGAAACAAAATTATCCTAGGCAATGGTGTGTGGAATCGGGGACCGAAAGGTAAGTATAAGAGAATTTAAGAAACGAATTCGGAAAAGTTCTTCAACAAAAAGGATACAACCATCCCAGCCAAAATGCGCACGAAAGTCGGTGAAACTCGATGATCTTCGTGCCGAGTTTTGCGGGCCGTTCTCATTGTCGGGAACCTAAAACGATATGAAACTAAAGGCTCAGTGTGGACGATGCAGTAACTCAGCGCCCTCAGTGCGGGCCATGTTTCCTCGGAAGTGAAGTGATGACTAAGCAACGCTTCACAATGAAACGACTATTCTTCGGTGGACTGCGCCTAATGACGTAGCTGGGGCATTTAACGGAGGCCCTACAGACGGAGGATCGTCTCTGCTCCAAGCACGGCGAAGAGCATTTAGCGCTATTTTTCAACCTCCTAATATCATTCACATTTAGTTCAGCCCCAGTTACACCTGAATATTTATTCGTTATGAGACCCGCTAGCATGCGTACGTACATCGGGCGTAATTATTAAAAGCAGGGAATCTGTGGAAATGAGGTAACCACTGCACTATAAAATAAAGATGCTTAAAGCACAAGAAATCACAAGTACACCGGAAGAATTATGACCGGCAAATCATTGGTACAACCTGAAGCGATAAGGGTCTAGGAAATGGCGGGTAAAAGCGGATGCAGAAAGGCAAGCACATCACATTAAAGACATGAGTTCAGTAGGGTTCTGCGAAGAGACCGGGTGTAGAAAGACAAGTGCATCGCATTTACGGCATGGGTTCGGTAAAGTTCCTCAAGATTTACACGCACAAACAGAGGTAACAGGGTCCTAGAGGAATATCCTATGCGGGGAGCGGAGCTGGGGTATACAAGAAGGCTAAACCAAATCGCCGATCTTCGCGCCCATCTTGTGGCCTGAGCCGCACTTGTGCGCAGTCGCAACTTGTCCCTTGCAGCAGCACACCATTTGCGGGCCCTTCACGTCGTCGGGCAGCTAAAATGAATGAGTAAGCGCTTTGCTCAAAGTAAGCAAGGCAGTACCTCAGGGTCCTCAGTGCCGAGCACTGCAAAGCATTGGCCCTCGTTTCCCCGCAGTCGACAGATTCTGTAGAAGCGTGCCTCGACCTCATCACTCGCTTCGTTGACCCGCTTCTTAGCGTCGGGCGCATCCTTCGAAACGCAACCGCCAAACTAAACTTAGAAGTCGCTGTGTTCTCCCACGAACTCCGACCTTCTTGTGCTGTGTAGACGTCGAAACGTCGCGAGCGTGTGCGCCACTGTAACAGCCTTCGTTGCGCGCACACGGTCGGTTGATGTCCGTGCCAGCTTGGCCCTCGAGGGTCTTCTCTGCGTCGAAGCACTTCGTGAGAGGGTCCCTTTTTAGCTCGGTCATGATGTCCTGCGGCTTCTGGGCAATGGCTAAACCAACGCTTCAGAAGGTGGCGGATACTGCCGTTGATCGTACCGTTCTCGTTTAGCAGTGCCTTCAGCTGACCGAGTAAGAGCTTTTGACAGTCGTCTTGCGGTTTGTTCCAACGACGGTGGCAGCAACATGCAAGATGCTGGTGTTGACCGTCCGCAGCAGAATTCCGTTGCACACACTTCTCGGACCTTTCGCTTTTACGGCAAGAGTCGAATAGTGGCCTGTCATCGATGGACACCTGCAACGTTAGCAGGCTCCTTGGACCGATGACAGTTCTTTCATACCGCTCCGAATGCGAAGTAGTACTTCTGCTGGTAGGCGAAGTTCACTTCCACGAAGCAGTGTACCGTCGTAATATTGTCTGCAAATGGGGTCCAGTTTATGGCAAGCTAAGCGCTGCATGCTACCATTCGTTCCGTTCGTGATATCGTTGAACATTCGCTCGAGCTTGCTGTCGTCCATGACTAGCTCGGATATGCTCTCGAAGTCCAGCGACCAGGAGCCATTCTTGCACGTGGGGAAGTCCGCCTTGGCTGCTGTGAGGTTCGCCTCAATGGTCTTCTTGAGCTCTGCGTCCGGGTACGACGTGCGGTTTTCTCCGAGCGGATTGCCTAAACGCCCATGTCTCCTGGGTGAATTCGGATACAAGTACACCTTCAACCGAACACAGTAGGATCATGAGCAGTTTATCTGTGGACTCATGTTCTCCGAAGAGTTTCTCAGGACAAGCGCGGTCCTCAGTAATCGTTACTTCAACGAGGTTGCATCCGTCTTGTTGGAAGAGCCTGAAGAGCACCTCGCTACCATTTGGCCCAGACTTGGCAGCCAAACTCACTCAGTGTCCTCGTCGTCGAAGAGCTCTAGGTTGTTCCTGGCTACAAGTTGTAGGAACCTGTCCTTCCGCGCAGCGTAAGCGAAGTTGTAGAAGACGGGACACATGTATCCATGCGTCCAGTTCGTGTGGGGCTTCCTGTAGTCACCGGCCATCGAGAGGAGGTATACGTAGGCAGATTGAGCCTCGCATGGACGTGCCTAAAAGCCGAATAGTTTGCTGTGTTTGCTGTGTTCTCCCCAATTACCTTTTCGAACTTTCTCACCAGTCCTTTGTCCACATAGCTGTGTCGCTTGTTGCACAAGTCGCCGTCCACGCAGACGCATTCAACAACAATCGGGTCAGAGTGCTCGATCTGTTCCATCGGACAGAGCGTGGTCGTAGGGTGACAACACGCCGAGTTGCCATTGTCTACGCAATCTTGCATCCAGTCCACAACAGCTGCTGCTGCGTCCAGGTCAACTCGCAATGCGTCTTCAAGCCTCGTCGTGTTGCTAAACATAACCATAGTTTATTGGATGTGCGGTAACGAGGAATTAACCTGGGGTCCCAAGTGTACCTCCACTTGCAAAATTCCGACGACGTCCTTTCTTGCACGAACTCATTGACTGAACCTAAAGTAAATGAATGACGCTCTCGTGGCCAGAGGACTTCAACGCTTACTTTCGCTAGCATTCTTCGGCTCGCGATTACCGCCAAAATCCTTAATTGGATAATAACCTCCAGTTGTGCAAGCTCGAATCACAGGGTCGCCTTCCTTCTTCTCCGCGGGGAACTTGTACTTTCTGTAGGCACAATCCGTCCGATCGGTGTAGCAGCAGCACAGCGAGACGTAGAAGCGGTCCGAGGCCCAGTACGCGCAGCGGTTCTGAAAGCGTCCTGTAGCAGCCAGAAACAATAGTTGAGAACAGATTACAAATCAACATACTGGCAACGATTTGTTGGTGACGTCGCACATTTCCTTCAGGAACAGTGCAGGCAGACTGAACATCTCGGTCCCGACGGGCTCAGTGACGGACGCATCTTCCGATGGATTGACTAAAACGATGACCGTGACATCTTGGTTACGTCACGAGCACGCATACAGCCAACGGCAGAGGTGTTCACATGTTGCTTCTGGTTGATGCGATTGTAGATCTGGCGACCCGCAAAGTACTTCGGCGTCGGGTCCGCGTAGTCGAAGATCCACATCGAAAAGCACGTTCGAATGTCGGGGAAGTCCTTCTGAAGAGTACAGTGGGCTGGAGAACACTACGTTCCGTTCGTACCACCACGAGTCCAGTCTCGTCGAGGCAGACGTCGTCCTCGCCGTCGTTCGGCGCTCGGTATCCGAAGTGACTGCGTGGCATTCGCTGCATGTAGTTCTCCAGAATTTCGAGCTCCGTCTGCAGCCTCAGGTCTGCGTTCCTGTACCAGGCAGGATTGGTATCGTAGTAGTCGGACCAACCCGCACTGGGCTGGCCGCATTTTCCTAAAGACGAACGTCATTAGTGTACCTCAAAGCCAAGTAAACCTTTTGCCCTAACGTAGACATCGAGGAGAACCAAGACCTCGCTGCCATTGCGCTTTTCCACAAGGGGCCTGAAATCATGTGAATCCCTCGCGTGGGCGTCAGAATGGGCTCACAGGTGAGCGGGGAAGAAGGTAGGTTTCTCCTCGTGCGGACTTGTCATCAGAAAAGAGGCAATTTTGAGGTATGCTTCCAGCTGCTCGGACTTGTTGTTGTTCCAAAAGGCAAAAGTCTCGCCTTGCTTCGCGGTCGGCCCGAAGTCTAAAGGGCAACATTTCAACAGTGATGTAAGGCGGATGGAAGAACGACTTACAATATAGCTCGCACTTGTCCCCTGACGTGCTCCGTTTCTGAATTCTCCTGTGATCCTCGCAGTCTAAAATGCACCCATGATGTCATAACGACTATCGTTATCCGTACCTTTCCCACAAGAGTCGGGATTGCCTTTCAAGCGGGCGCTCATGGACGACGTTTCTTCGGTTTGGCTCTGCTCGGCACACACCAGCGGCGGGTGGGCGGTGATCAGCAGCAGAAGATTGAGACGTACGCGTAGCATTGTGCGTGCAAGCTGAAATCAGTGAGTTCAAGGTACACCGGTCAGCGCAGTGAGTGAGCGGATGAAGCAAATTTAGCGTTGCAGAAATTGCGACATTATGCCGAGGCACTTTTTGGGACCTTCCCTCACCGGTCATCACTTTTACACACCGCTTATAACGGGAATGATCAAGCTGGACACCTCTCCCTCCCTCCCGTTATGATGATGCGATTTCTCGACGCCCACGGAGTTCCGGTTGATACAGACAGGCGCTTAAGCCCTGATTTTTAGTCTCTCGGCAATTACAAGAATGAAATTCTAACAAGAAATTAGCACTATTATGGTAGATGTAAAATCTGAGCTTCCCGGTGCTCTAAACGTTGTAGGGCCCGTTGTCCTAGCTCGGCCTAAGGTTTTGCGACGTGCTTCCAGCACGTTCTGCCGACGTTTGGCGAAATGGTGCGCCAAGAACGGCGCACAGTCAAAGGCCATCGAATGGCTACTGGGGGTAACTTGGGCGTTAGCTTAAAGCGTCTGTAAGTTGAAGGCAAAAAAGGGAACTGCTAATTGTTTTACATTCGAAATTAGGTGATTCGTGTCGGACCGTGTAAGAATATTGTTGAATTTTTGGATGTTGAATCCGGTTTCATACCTTCGATCGAAACTGATCGAAGGGGAGAACGGACGTGAACACAAAGCCGCATTCGAGAGAGCGTTACCCGTAGAGGCGCCTGCCAAATTATCGCGATCGATCCAACGATTGGACCTGGAGGCCCTTAGAGAACGGCGAGAACGAAGCGACCTCATCCTGGTGAAGACGATTCTCATCGGTAAATGTGCGACGACGACAAATCTGTTCCGTATGAACCAGTCACGCAATCTCGGCGGAACAGCGAAGTTCACGAAACTCTTTTGATGCGACAGTCATTTTTCTTCGTTCATATGTCAACATATCTCTTGGAGTGTTTCAGGAATTTGTCAAGCCCCTAGACCTGTACGATGTTTGAGATCTATGTTTCTAGTATACTTAGACGGCCGTACCGTACTGCGTACCGTATTCTACAGTACGGAGTGCGGTACGGGGGGTCAAGTCGGTACGGAGTACGGTAAGGCATGATCTTCTCGCTAAAAATGCACTAGTACGGCAGTACGGTACGGTACGGGGGTGTCGCGTCTAAGTATAGTTTCTAGTTCGTATGCCTTTTCGCCTTACCAACTACCAGTTCCTGCTTCACTGCGTGCCGCAGTAATTACCCAGGTGCTCGTGTATGTATATGCACTCGTCGCCCTTTGGGTCGTCCCACCGGCCCAACATCGAGTTCTCTGTGGCGGGCACGTTTGAAACAAGATCTGGCCCGTCAACAATGGCGTACCGACCTTTTTGCAGCAGGTAAGGGGGACCCCCCACCAAATCAGAAGGGTCGGAAAAGCAGCAAAGGGAGAACCCTTATGTCCGCGGGGCCGTAGGTCGCTCGCGAAAATTTTGCCCAAGGAGGACCAAAGGCAAATTCGGTGCTCAGTTTCTTGGCCCACCCTAAAATTTGGGTGGCCCCTAAATATGGAAGCTCCCTAAATATGAAAGCTCGGTACCCCAGTGCCCGTCAAAGTTTATGCTTACATGCTACTCGAGCCCGCTATCGCATGCATGCATAGCGGGCAAGAATGAGAAGCTCTACCACGGTGTGCCCTAGAGGGTTTTCCTGCGTCTGGAAAGCCGTCGTGGGAAGAGAAAATAGCGTCCGTTTTTTGCGGGGTGGTGGGGGATCGGGCTACCGAAAAATTTGCTTCGAAATTATTAAGCGCATGACGCAGCAGGCTCGCCAAAGAAAATTTACAACGGGTATTTGGTTTTTTCCGGTCCTCACCTGGCTAGTGGCGGGACCGATTTAGACGCTACGTATAGTATCTCCGCAGATTCAACGTGCGGTCACCTGCATAGAACTGTGCTCGCCCTAATCTTGAGCGGCCGTTGTCTGTCTTCATTTCGTTGCGGTTTTCGAACTTTTTCATGTGTATTTCGGAAAATTTACAGATGAGTTCCGATGCATGCTTGTTCACACGCTTTTCTGCGTGAAACACTAACAATTTGCAGATCAGGAAAATTGTATTTAAGGCAAAGTACGTTTTCTAGCTTAATCAACTCGCAACAGCTGTGATCTGCTTTAATCATGCGAAGGGTTAATCAAGTACCAGACAATCGATGCAACTTCTTGGATTAGCATTTACGGCATTTGCAGTCCCTTGAATCTACGGAATCGACACGCCTGCAGCGGCCCGACTTGCACTTGTGGTCTTCTGTGCAACACTGGACACAGGCGGATTGGTCACACTCCTTCCCCTTCTCTTGGGAACACACTAAAGCTCAGTCCTTACGCATAAGCGCATGACACGGTCAGAGAGACTTACGCCATCCGCCTTTGGTTTTGCCTTCGCACACATAAACCACAGCGTAGATAACGAGTAGAATCAGGAAGACGGACTTCAGCATTCTCGAGACCCGCTAGCGACAACCGTTACAATGACTAGGAACGCTGGCGCTACGAAGCTTTTATAAGGAGCGAAACTTACGTTTGAGAGTGACGTGGCGGCAGCATTGAAAAGTGCGTCATACATTTTCATGAGTCCTTTAGCGAGCCCACTCGCTGGTGCTTTAGCGAGCTTGCGAGCGAGCACAGTCTAAAATGCGCTGAAGAAACTGTCAAGAGTACAAGCGCTGAAGAAACTCTGACAGCCAAAACTGTTTATTATGAAAGAGAATTTCGTTCCGATCCGATTAAATGGTGAACGAATTAAGCCATCACGTCGTAGCTGGGTAACATCTCGGACGCCCTAGGGATGTAGTCTGCATGGAACACTTAGCGTTATCATCCACCTCCTAAGACGATTCGCCCTCAGCAGCAGCATACTATTTCCAGACCTTTCACGTCGTCGGGAAGCTAAAACAAAGTGAGACGAAGCGCTCGATGTGGACAGGACACTAGCTCTTAGTCTTCGGTGCCGACTACTGCAAAGTAGTGGCCCTGGTTCCATCCGGCGAACCATACTTGAAAGTCACTTTGTCCCCTGCCGAATTCCGTGCTATCAGTGTAGCGACAGCAGAGCGAAACGTAGAAGCATTCCGTGACCCAGTACGTGGATTGGTTCTGCAACGATTATGCGCGATGCAGTGTCTGAAACATCCCGAAACGAGACGGTTAAAGAGGTAGTTCAGCGGAAGAAGGCGATGATCGTTTGACTTACGAGGATTAATCGCTGCCTCGCGAAAAACGAGAATACTCAGGGGAAACAGCTCGAGCATCCTTGTTACCTTAAGAAAGAAATTAAGTGGCAAATGTATGCTACGATGGTCGCGGAACATGCTATGGTAGATCGAATCGAGATTAAAACCAAAACAGCGGGTTGAATTCTTTCATGAACCTTGTGGACGGAAAGTGAAATGAAGATGAAGACTAAGGAAGCGGCTGATAAAAATAGTCTGGACAACCACGGTGGCGTGGCCGTGAGGACCACCCCGTGACGTGTTCCTTTCCCTGGGCATACGCAATGCCGTGATCTCGCAAGTGCTTTCGCACTATCGCGGCTAGTAACGTCATGCCAATCGTCGTCGGTCGGAAAAAACGACATTCTCGTGCCCATGACGTGAGCGTGCCGTGAAGGACACTACCTGTCGTTATGCCGTGACGTTATAACGTCATAACGAACGGCATGACGTCACGACACGGCTCACGTCACGGACGACTATCTCTAGCGGCGGATGAGGCAGCCGAAAGTCGGACGATGCTTCACTATGCAACAATTCATAACGCTTCCGTTGGTTTGCGAAAGTTCGCCATATTTAACGGCTACGAGTTGCCTACTGTTGCCAACACAGCAAGCTAGCGCAAGTGGAAGACACTTCGAGAAATGCTTCGCTTTGACGCAGTTTTCTTTTTAGCTTAGGCACGTGTTCCGCGTCTTGCCTTGCAGTGAAGTGTCAGCATGTTACTGGAAGGCGTCATCCTTTGGCAAAGCCGGAGAAGCATGAATCATCATTCAGCGACATGACACGGTATTGTACTAACCCTTTTCCTCGCAAACATGAAGGGACCGGTGAAGTGATCCTTTCGTCGTTCGCCTGCGAAGATAGCAAAAGTTAAGTAATTAGGTGAAATCGCTCCAAGCGAGATGCTATGACGAATTGAGCAAACTAAAGTATGCGGTAGCCAAGGCTAAGTTTTGTATGTTCTTAACCGTTTCCTAACTGTCGCCGTTTTGTACGGTACGTGACTGTTCGGCCAGCTTGATTTTTCGGCCAATGACTTTTCGGCCAAAAAAATTGACACTTGACGTTTCGGCCAATGTTTTTCGGCCAAATTGACTTTTCGGCTTAAAAACTTTTCGGCCAATTTGACTTTTCGGCCAAAATCCACCGTTTTGCATTTAAGCCTGAAAATTTTTGCCTAAGCCTGAATAAGTGGACTGAGCTAGTGTCTAAGCCTAAGCCTAAGCCAGTACGTGCATCGCTCGGACGCTTCGCGTCCTCGCGGTGCGAAACCCCCCCAGCCCCGCTCTACCTAGCCGCAGATGATTGCTTTTGGCAGAGATACAAAACTAAGCCCGGTGTGCAACACTACTAAGCGGGGTGCAACAACTTTCGAAGGAACAACATGCTCTCGGCCAACACGCATCGCTCGGACGCTTCGCGTCCTCGCGGTGCGCATCCCGGCCGCGTCCCGGTAGTGCCATCCGCTTTCGCCAACCCGGCCGCGGACGATGCCCTTCCAAGAATTGCAATCACCTGCGTCTGAGGTGTCGCGAGCAGTGAGGGGGTTAACGGGCATTTGTAAATAAGAAGAAAGCACCTGGGAAGTAGCGACTTGCGCAAAATACGTATTACCGCATGTTTGGCCGAAAAGTCATTTTGGCCGAAAAGTTGTTGAGCCGAAAAGTCAAATTGGCCGAAAAATCTTTGGCCGAAAAATCAAGATGGCATTTTGGCCGAAAAACATTGGCCGAAACGTCAATGGCCGAAAAACATTGGCCGAAAAATCGCGTCCCCCGTTTTGTACGCACGTGTTTCTCTTCGAGCAGTGGGGTACTAAGATAGGTCCATAACCCCGGGAAATTTATGCTTTCATGACAAACATCGACCACATTCCGGGTGCTGTCGGCAATTTCCCGTCCCAAAAATGATCATATGCTCCAAAACTACGCTTTTACTTGCGTTTTCTGGAATACCACAGTGCAAATGACTACGGGCAAAGCCACGAAGCTCGCCACTCATTGCCAAGACGCCTCATTTGGTTCTCGATCTGAGCACTAGACAAAAATCTTTATTGTTTCAAGACGACATGGTCGGCTTTGTTCGTCATGCTCACATGCAGATATCTGTTGGTATGGGGCTCGCTTGCGCTTCCCCAGCGCCCTGTAATCCAGTTCTAGAGAGCATATCAATATCACTAGAATGTCATCAGGAAAGCATCTGAACAATGATTGGACACCGAGCCTAATGCGCATGGGTAGAAAGCGGAACACAGGGCGAGAGACTCACGTGGGCGCTTCGACGATTACTGCACGTCTCAGCAGCCAGCTCAGCAGTGCGCGTCTTTGACCACCTCATGAAAAGGAACGGAAAATCGGGAAAAAGCAAATCAGCTTGTGATGACGTCCCCTAGTGGATGGGTATGTCGTCAGGACGGATCACTCCTCCCCTTCCTTCCCGTCATTTGATGTAATTTCTGGACGCTCCCTTATGAATAGCGGCGACCAAAGCACGAAAATGATGAAAGTCGCACGGACTACACAGTCTTCTACAATCTAATGATTCGCACGCACTTATACCTGAATCCTTACTCGTGCTGAGCCTCTAAAGCATCCGTACGTGCACCAGAAGTAATTATTAAAAGCAGTGAATCTATGGAAATGAGATAGCCATATCACTTTAAAACAAAGATGCTTAAAGCAGAAGAAATCACAAGTACACCCGAAGAATTTGACCGGAAAGCCAGGTACAACCCGAAGCGATAAAGTTCATGGGAATGGCGGGTAAAACCGGAGGTACAAGGGGTACATCACATTTAGAACATTTGCTAGAAAGAATTCTGCCAGTTGCGACCGGAGGTAGACAGTCGAGTACTCCTCATTTAAGTCGTGAACTATGTAGGGTTCTGCCGATTGCAAATACAAACAAGTGCAATAGGCTTCTAGAGGGAAATCGAGCTGAGAGTATACAAGAAGGCTAAACCAACTCGCGATCTTCGCGCCCAACTTGTGGCTAGAGTCGCACTTGATCTTCACCAATTTGTGATTTAATCTTCACCGTCAACCAAAACAACCGGTATGCAGCAAAGTATTAGCTAGCTCGGACGGGCATACAGATCTACTGTTCTGTCCTTAAACAGATGGCTTGTTTTCTGATAAAAAAGTTGACGCTATTGTGGGGAACCTTAAAGTCTTAGCTGGCGCAAGCTTGTGTCGCTATCTGTATCTCCAGCTCAAGGGAAGATTTTTCGCAGCTTATAGCCTGCAATGACAAAGCTTGGCGAACTGGTGCATCAGCAACGGTGCACAGTTAAAGGGACCTCTAACGTCCGGTGCTCTAAATAGGGTGGCAGCTGAAAGCGCACACACAGTTAAGGGCACGAAGAGTGATAAGGTTTATAAGGTGAAAGGACTTAGGCTTAAATCCTAGCATTGCATAGGGCCGTCCGCTATGCGGATGGCTTACGATAATCCTCCCTCGATTAAGACGTTTGCTTGGCGCTTGCTAAACGAGTACGCTCGCGCTACTTATTCAGTGAGCATCCCTGGGGCAAACGGTACGTAAGAAGCAAGCACAGCAAGCTGCGTCTGGGAGAGGTCATTACGCCTGACCCTTTCACTGGTCTCTTGTTTTAGCGAGTGTGGTCATTCAGAGAAAAAGGGAGATGAAATAGAGGCGTGGCTAGCGATCTTGTGCCACATCTGAAGTAACCTCTAAGATTGGTATCATCCTTTGCCCTGTACTCAGCGCTGGCTACGATAGAACCGCATGACACCTTCCACTAAATAGCGAAGCTACCCATAATCCGTCCATGACTCACTAGCCCTGTCTCAATTAGACAATCTTTATCCGGCAATGAGCCTTGGTAACCTCCGCGCATGCAGCGGACACAGGTAATTATTAAAAGCATTTAAGCACAAGACATCACAGGTAAGCCCGAGGAACATGACCGGGCCCTTGCATAAGGTTCTAGGAAATGGTGGGTAAAATCGGATGTATAAAGACGAGTAAGTCAGATTTAGGACCTGAACTCGGGAGACTTCTGCGAATTTACACATACGTGCAGAGGCAGGGCTTAAGGAGAACTCACTTAGAACATCGTGCGCTAATAAAGAGCCGAGAAATATACAAAAAGGCGCAAAACGACACAAAGAAAATGCGCAGGAAAAATTACAAATCGAAATCGCCGATCTTCATGCCGAACTTGTGGGTTGTGCCGCACTTCTTCGCAGTATCAAGGCGCCCGTCGCAACAGCAGACTATCTGTGGGCCCCTCACCTCGGCGGGTAGCTAAAACGACGAGGTGAGCCGAAGCGCTTAATATGAACAGGGACAGTACCTCAGTGTCCTCGGTGCCGAGCACAGCAAAGCACTGGTCCTGATCCCTCGCAAGTCGGCAGATCCTGGAGAAGCGCGCCTCGACCTCATTACTCGCTTTGGCGTCGTCTCGCTTCTTAGCGTCCGGCGCGTACTCCGAGACACAACCGTAGAACTGAACACAAAGGGAATTAGTGGGTTCCCCTGTGCATTCTCACCTCCTTGTGCTGTGTATTCCTTGGAACGTCGCGAGCGTGGACGCCCGTGTAGCACCCATCGTTGCGTGCACATGGCCTGTTGAGATCGTCGCCAGCTTGCACCTCGTCGTTGCTCTCCTCGTCGTCGCACTTCGTGAGAGGGTCCTTCTTCAGCTCGCTCATGATCTTCGCGGGCGTCTCGGCGATGACTAAACAACGTGTCAGCAAAGACGGTCACTGCCGGAGATCGTACCGTTCTCGTCCAGCAGCGTCTTCAGCTGGTCGAACACGATTTTATGGCACACGTCGTTCGGCTGGCTCCAAATACGTCGGCAGCAGCATGCAAAGCGCTGGCGTTCATCGCCCGCGGTTGAATTCAGCGGTACGCACTTGCTGGCACTAACATTTTCTGCCCATTTCGGTTCGCTGTCGTGACAAGCGTCGTGCAGTGGCTTGTTGTCAACCGATACCTGCAACACAAGCCAGCTCATTCGTCTCCTGAGTGTTCTTTCTCACCGCCCCGAATGTGAGGTTGTAGTGGTGCTGGTAGACGAAGCTCACTTCCACGTAGCAGTGCGCCGTCGTGATATCATCTGAAAGTGCGGCTGAGTGTACGGCACGGGACAAGCCATGGGATACCGTTCGTTCCATCCGTGAGATTGTCGAACCGGCGTTCGAGCTTGCTGTTGTCCACGACAAGTTCCGAGAGGCTCCCGAAGTCCAGCGACCAGGAACCGTTCTTACAGGTTGGGTACTCTGCTTTGGCGGCTGTCAGATTCGCCGCGATGGTCTTCTTGAGCTCTGCGTCCGGGTACGACGTACGGTTTTCTCCGAGCGGATTGCCTAAACGGGTAAGTCGCCGAGTGGCATCGGACATCTTGCGCACCTTCAACAACGCACAGCAGGATCAAGACGTTTTCTTCTGACGGCTCGCTGTGCTCTCCGAAGAGGTTCTCACCGCAGGAGTCGTCTTCACGAATCACTACTTCGGCTAGCTGGCAGCCGTCTTCCTGGAAGATCCTGAACAGCACATCGTTATTATTTAGCCCTCTGATCTAGATAGGTGAAGCTTACGTTTCGTAGAAGCGTTCGTTCCGGTTTTCGTTGAGTATGTAATTCTTCCCATTTACGAGTTGTAGGAATGTGTTTGGCTGCCCAGGATGGGCAAAGTTGTAGAAGACGGGGCACATGTATCCAGTTGTCTCACTCGTGTTGGGCTTCTTCTGGCTGTAATCAGCGCTCTGCCATAGGAGATGCTCGGCGGCAGTGTGAGTCTCACACGGACGTCCCTAAAATGGACTAGTTCCGCACTTTTTCTGTATTCCCGCCAGTTACCTTTTTGAACTTTCTGACCAGGTCCTTGTCCATGTAGCTATGTTGTTTGTTGCACAAGTCGCCGTCGCTGCAGAAGCAGTCAACTATGATTGGGTCAGTGTCTTTGTACTCATCCACCGGGCAACGATAGTCCACGCGCTCGCAACACGTGCCGTCCGCAGCGTTCGTTGTGCAGTTGAAATACCACTCAAAATCGTCAAAATCTGCTGGTTTCGCTGCGTCCAAGTAAACTTGCAGTACGCCTTTAAGGTCCGTCTCGTTGCTGAACGTTTCAAAGTCAAGCAGATGGACGTAGCGAGTAGCTTACCCGGGGTCCCATGTGTAGGTCCACTTACAAAGTTGCGACGACGTCGTTTCTTGAACGTACTTCTTGACTGAACTTCCGACTGAAAACGGGCGATGAGTTCTGATAGATTAGACAAGTTTAACACTTACTAGTGATAGTATTTGACGGCTCCTGATTACCACCAAAATCCTTCATTACGTAGAAACTTCCCGCTGCGCAAGCGCGAATCACAGGTTCGCCTTCCTTCTTCTGCGCTGGGAACGTATAGTTTTTGTAGGCGCATTCCCTCCTGTTAGTGTAGCAGCAGCACAGCGAGACGTAGAAGCGATTCGTGACCCAGTACGCGCAGCTGTTCTGTAAACGTCACGTAGCAGGAAGGAACTCTGTGGGCCAGCGTACTTCATGCGATCCGTTTGTGACATGGCACATTTCATTCAGGAACAGTGCGGGCAGGCTGAGCGACTCGGTCCCGATTGGCTCGAAATTTGCGTCACCGCCCGACGGATCGACTGAAACGAAATCAGTGGCAAAACGCGAAACGAACAAACGTACAGCCAATCTTAGAGGCGTTCACGTGTAGCGTCTGATTGATGCGATTGTAAATCTGACGGCCCGCGAAGTACTTCGGCTTCGGCTCCGGATTCTTGTCCAAATTATCGTAGATCCACATCGAGAAGCAGGTTCGAATGCCAGGAAAATCCTTCTGAAACGTGCCCTCGGTTTTATCAGTGTATTCGCCGTTCGTACCACCACTAGGCCAGTGTTGTCGAGGCACACGTCCTGCTCGTCGTCCTTCGGCACTCGATATCCCCAATGACTGCGTGGAATTCGCTGGACGTAGTTCTCCAGTATTCTGAGCTCCACTTGTCGCTTCTGGACTGGCTTCATGAACCATTCAGGAGCGGTATCGTAGTAGCCGAGGTCTCGTCTCCGTGTCTTAGCGTAGCCGCATGCCCCTAGAGACCACCTGCCGAGTAAGACAACCGACCGCGTACCTAGTGCCCTCACGTAGACGTCCTTGAGAACCAGGACTTCGCTTCCATTGTGCACTTCCACAAGTGGTCTAAAGGATAGAGTAGCTCGGTGCGTATGCGTGGGCTTACAGGTGAGCGGGGAAGTACAGCGGATTGTCCGCGTGCCGATTTTCGAGCAGGAACGAGGCAATTTTCATGTATGCTACCAGCTGCTCGACCTTTGTGTTGTTCCAAAAGAAGAATGCCTCGTTGGTACTCTTCGCCGTCGGTACGAAATCTAAAGCGCAACATGAAATCCAGCGAAGTATGGTCCGTATGACAGATGGAGCAAACCACGCAACTTACAATACAACTCGCACTTCTCTTCGGTCCCTGGCGTGCTCGTCTTCCAGTCGTTTGCACTCTCCTCGCAGTCTAAGGTTTATCCTCAAGTCATGAAGGCATGCTCGGGATCCGTACCTTCCTCGCAAGGGGTGCGCGTGGCTATGTCAGGGCCGCTGACTGACGACGATTCTTCGGTGTCGCTCAGCTCGGCACACAGCAGCGGCAACAGGGCGGCGAGCAGAAGCAGAACGTTGAGGCGCATGGTGCGTGCGAGCTGAAATTAGTTGAGTTAAAGCCTGACAGTCAAGCGAAGTAAGCATTAACAACAAAAGGAACGGCCAGAAACTGTGTCGTCATGAGCGGCACTTTTTGGACCCACCTACCTCGCCCCGAAAAAGGCTTATAACGGGCGTCATGAGGCTGCTCTACCCTTCCTCCGTCCCCGTCATGATGACGCAATTTCTAGACGATTCCAAAGCCCTAGGTAGTTCAGATATTCATCATGCTGTGCTCGTCTTGGACAAATATGTTTCTAACAAGGAAATAACGCTATTCTGGTGAGCATAAAGCCTGAGATCGCGCAGACATGAAACGCTGAACAAGCAAGTTTGACGGAATCTTCCGCAGCGCTTCTAACACGTACAGCCTAAGCTTGGCGAACTGATGCGCCAGGAACAGCGCATAGTTAAACCTCATCGAATGGACACTGTAATAACTAAGGACGTCAGTTGGAGTCGCGAACAGTGAACACGAAATTACTTATTCCTGAAAGCATTGACGTCGGGCCTGTGACTCATCAGATTTAGCTAGAATATGGAGTTAGTTGTGCTCGGCATCCCAGCTACGTGTACGAGACATCCTAGCCAAATATGCTACACCTTACGACGAAATTTAACTAGTAGTAAAGCCCTTGTTTATTGCTGTTTCCTGAACGAGCGTTCTCGGCGGACGGGATAGAACTTGTCGGAATCGCCCGCTTTGCGTTCCAGATTGACAAGTGCACAATAGAGATCGGGGCTGACCCCCCGTACCGTAGCCGTATCGTAGTGCATTTTACGGCCCGTAAGCCGTAGCCGTAATGCACTCAGAAATTCGCCAGTATAATTCACGTGTTTGTTCAACACAAAGCAAGGAAGCTATGTTCCTATGGATAATATCTAGCATATAGCTAGCATTTCCAGTTGACAATGGGTAGTTTTCGATTTAAGAAAACGAGCATTTCTGCCTATTTTGGAGTCAGCCGGCACCTGGGGTCCCGCACCAAAGGGTCCCCCTTACGTTACGTTATTTTACGGGTTTCATTAGGGCCCGTAACGGGGGGGGGGGGGCCCCCCTATCGTAGCCGTACCCGTACCGGACCCTCCCGTACCGTAGCCGTAACCGTATTTTACGGCTACGGCTACGGGTACGGCCCGTAATGCGGTACGGGTCCCGATCTCTAGTGCACAATGACGTTGATTCCGTCACCTCGATGATGTGCTCCCTGATCGTCACTTATGTGCAAAAAAGGAAATTTTATGCTCGATAATTCGTTGCTACATGCAACATCAGCATCGAAAGAATAAGAGATCGGGCACGGTGCACCGTGCACCCATCAAAAAGTCCGCCCTCCGCCACTGACGCCTCAAGCATTGCTGTGCATGACGTGTCAGCTTCACTTATGCCAGACCCTCGAATGCCCGGTCGAACTTATGCCAGGTCGTTGAGAAGGTTCTCTCCAAGTCGCGTAAGTACACTCTGCGGCTGAAGCCAAAGAAATGTGCTTTTCTCAAGACTGAGACTGCGTTCCTCCGTCGTGTGATCTCGTCAATCGTCTGAAAACCGATACAGCAAGCCGACGAACGCAACGGATGACCGATCCTTCCTTGGACTCGGTAAGTACTACCATCAGTTCATGTAGAACTTCACGTTGCTCTCAAAGCCCGTTCGAGATGTTGTTGCTAGCCGTCCGTGGTACTGGACTGAGAAAGAGCAGAGTGCTTTTCAGGAACTCAAGAGACTTATGGGCTCCACTTTCTTCTCGATTAACCGGACGTTGAGGCCGCTATCTCTGGTGATAAGCCGTTCATTTTGTACACGAATGCTTGCCAAGATGGCACTTGAGCAGTTCTGCACCAGGTTGGTCTTGCTGGCAAGGAACATCCGATCGCGTTTGCCTCAGAGAGTTGCTCTAAGGTTGAGCGTAACTATGCGATCACGATTTCGATTGGAGCCAATCTCGATTGGCTTTGATCTTCGCACTGGACAACTTTAAGTACTTTCTGTTTGGTAAGCACGTCGTTGCGCGAACGGATCATCAACCATTAGTCTCCTTATCCAAGCGTAACGGCTTGTCGGGTCGAGCACATAGGTGGGCTCTTGAGATTCAGGAATGGAACAACCTAAAGATCGAGTATATTCCTGTCAAGAAGGAAGTTGTTGCCGACCTCTTAGCCGGAACGTGGAAGTGGCCGCTAAGGACAACTCAGCTGAGACTCAGTTATTAAGCTCTTGTGATGAGCGTTCAATGCGATGAGATTTCTCTCGTGAAGCTCAAGGACGAGGAAAGGCTGAAGGAAATCTTCGAGGACGAGGAAGCCCGAGAGCAAGTGGATCTCGTTGCTCAAGAAGCAGGAAATGTTCGTCGAGGAGAAGGAGTTGTACAAGTTGGTTGCTGGCCGGAAAGTTTTCAGTTTGGTTCACTACGGCGTGTTTGAAGGGCATGCAGGTTGGTACGGAGTGTCTATAATCCCGGATGGCGGTCTAGCCGCTAGTATCCAGGACAATGAGCGAATCTCTCCGCGCCAGCAGCACCGCTCATCTTTACATCTAAGACTCTGACCGTCTCAAACAATCAGAAAAGCATTGTGATGGCTTCGAAACGGTCATGTGTATTTCTTGAGTTTCTTGAAGAAATCAATTTCTTCTTGCAGGCGCAGCTGTGAGTTGGCCACACGGTAACCCCACTACAACGTCCGGAGTCCACTGCGTAAATCGTTGTCGAGTTAACCCGTCAACACTAAGTCAGAACAGAGTGAACAATTTAAGAGTGAAGCGGGTAACAGTCCTCAGTTTAAGTCCAACGCGCATTGGTTTGCTGGCTATGAATTTGACTACAACACGCTTTAAACGAGAAGACTGTTACTCTTGGGGCCGAGGAATATGCGGTGTTTGGTTACCGGCGCGTAGCTTACCCGGAATCTTTCGAAGGCTAATTACTTCCTCTCACCTAGCTAGATCCAGGAAAAGGTACCTTCAGTAGAAGCTTATCCTGGGCTTTCTAGAAACCTATCTAGGCCTAGAGAATGTTTCCACCGAAAAATCTGACAGCATAGAAGCATAGATCTAACCTGTTTATCCGTGCAAGGTGCGCTTCCTCCAGCGTTAGCATAGGTTTTGTTTCCTTCTACATTAGGTCAATGATTGAGCTCCGCTTCGTCCTACCGACGTCGAAGCTATCTCTCCAGCCGAACCTTCATAGATTTCTAGTCACTGCCCCAGATGTCCAGGGCAGAATTTCGGCTCAAACCGTCGCCTTTTCACATGTCGTTTAGACTTTTCCACGAAGTGTCTATGCCAAGCCACTCAGCATGCGTCCATGACATACTAGCCCTGTCTTATTTTGAAAAATCTTTATCCGACAATGAGCCATTGGTAACCTCCGCGTATGCAGCGAACATAAGTAATTATTAAAAGCATTAAGGCACAAGACATCACAGTTAGACCCGAGGAACATGACCGGCTGATCGCAGGTACAATCCGAAGCGACAAGGTTCTAGGAAATAGTGGGTAAAATCGGAGGTATAAAGACGGGGAAGTCACATCTAGGACATGAATTCGGGAGATTTCTGCCAATTTACACATACGCGCAGTGATAGGGCTTAACGGGGACTCACTGAGGAGATCGTACGCTAATAAAGAGCCGAGAAATACAAAAAGACGCTAAAACGATACAAACAAAATGCGCAGGAAATAATTACAAATCGAAATCGCCAATCTTCATGCCGAACTTGTGACTTGTGCCGCACTTCTGCGCACTCCCAAGGTGTCCTCCGCAGCAGCAGACCATTTGCGGGCCCTTCACGTCGTCCGGTAGCTAAAACGAAGAAGTGGGACGAAGCGCTGTGTGGAGAAAGCAGTACCTCCGAGTCCTCCGTGCCGAGCACTGCGAAGCATTCGCCCTCGTTTCTCGGAAGCCGACAGATCCTGTAGAAGCGGGCCTCGATCTCATGACTCTTCGTGTCGTATCGCTTCTTCGCGTCCGGCGCGTACTCCGAGACACAGCCTCCGTACTAAATTTTAACGGGAAATCACTGGGTCCTCTTCCGCACTCCTACGTCCTTGTGCTGTGTAGTCCTCGGAACGTCGCGAGCGTGGACGCCAGTGTAGCAGCCCTCGTTGCGTGCGCACGGCCGATTGAGTTCGTCCGTCGTGGCGGGCTCGTCGCACTTTGTGAGAGGGTCCTGCTTCAGCTCGCTCATGATCTTCCCGGGTGTCTCGGCGATGGCTAAACAGGGATTCAACATTCCACGGTCGGTCGGTGTCGGTGATCTTACTGCTATTCCACAGTAGTTTTTTCAGCTGTGCGGTAAAGACCTCACGACACATGTCTCGTTCATGGTTCCAACGACGTCGGCAGCAACATGCAAAATGCTGACGTTCATCGTCCGCAGCGGAACTCAGTTGCACACACTCGCCGCTTTCAGCGCTGGTGAGGCAATAACCTTTTGGCGCTAATGACAACATGGACTTGTTGTCGATGGATACCTGCAACACTAGCAGGCTCATTGGTATCCTGACAGTTCTTTCTCACCGCCCCGAATGTGAAGTTGTACTGCTGCCGGTAGACGAAGCTCACTTCCACGAAGCAGTGTGCCGTCGTGATATTGTCTGAAAATGCGGCCGAATTTGTAGCATGAGGAACTGTACGATACCGTTCGTTTCGGTTTGCCTCTCGTTGTACATGCGTTTGAGCTTGCTGTTGTCCAAGGCTAGCTCGGACACGCTCTCGAAGTCCATCGACAGGGAGTCGGTCTTGCACGTGGGAAACTCCGCCTTGGCAGCGGTCAGATTCGCCGAGATGGTCTTCTTGAGCTCCGCGTCCGGGTACGAGGTGCGGTTTTCTCCAAGCGGATTGCCTAAACGGTCATGTCGCCGAGTGAGGTCGGATACAAGTACACCTTCGACCGAGCAGAGCAGGATCAGGAGCAGTTCATCCGTGGACTCGCTATCTCCGAAGAGTTGCCCACCGCAGTAGTCCATTTCACGAATCTTCACATCGATGAGGTGGCAGCCGTCTTCTTGGAAGAGGCTGAAAAGCATGTCTCTTATACTTTGCGTAGACGTAGGAAAGACTCACCTCTCATCCGCTTCCGGCTGATTATTATAGAACTGGAAGTTGTTCATGCTCAGGAGACGTAAGTACTTGCTCGGGCGCCCTGGTTGAGCAAAACTATAGAAGACTGGACACATGAATCCAATCGTCTCACTCGTGTTGGGCTTCTTGTGCTCACCACCACGGGTCTGCAAGAGGAGATGTTCGGTGGCAGTCTGTGCTTCACACGGGCGTGCCTGAAAGTGGCAAAGTGACTAATTTTCCACGTTTGCCAATTTTACGCCAATTACCTTTTTGAACTTTCTGACTAGTTCCTTGTCCAAGTAGCTGCGGTTTTTGTTGCACAGGTCGCCGCCCCAACAGTAGCACTCAACAACAATCGGTTTTCCAACACTTTCTTGGTCCCGATCCACCGGACAAAGATTGAGCGGTAAGCGCTGGCAACACGAGTCGTCCGTGGACTCCTCTTTGCAAGCTCGCATGTCCGGCGTAACTGGTCTCGCTGCTTGCAAGCTGACTTGCAGTACGCGGTCGACATCCGTCTTATTGCTTAAAATTCACACGATGATTAGACGTACGTTGCGAGTAGGTAATTCACCTGACGTCCCAAGTGTATGTCCACTGGCAAAATTCCGACGAAGTATTTTCTCGAATGAACTGCGTGACTGAAACTGAATTAAAAAGGATGACGTTCGCCTGAGCAGTTACACATTTACCTTCGGCATTCCTCGGCGCGGGTGTGCCGCCAAAAGGCTGAACTAGATAGTAATCCCCCGTTGCGCAAGCCCGGATGTCAGGGTCGTCGACCTTCTTCTGCGTTGGGAAGGTGTAGTTTTTGTAGGCGCACTCGGTCCGGGTGGTGTAGCAGCAGCACAGCGAGACGTAAAAGCGGTTCGTGGTCCAGTACGTGCAGCGGTTCTTCTGCAACAGTCTTGTATCAGCCACAAAACCTAGCTTCAGAGGCACTCTACGAAGTCTTGCTTACTAGAGACGATGCGTTCTTGACGCTGCACATTTCCTGCAGGAACAGTGCGGGCAGACTGAACATCTCGGTTCTGATTGGCTCAGCGTCGAGCAGGCTCCCCGATGGGTTGACTAAACCGAAGGCCGCGATATCTAAGTTGCATAGCGAACACACATACAGCCAATCTTAGAGGCGTTCACGTGTTGCGTCTGGTTGATGCGATTGTAAATCTGACGGCCCGCGAAGTGCTTCGGCTTCTGGTCCCGGTCGTCAAAGATCCACATGGAGAAGCACGTCCGAATGCCGGGAAAGTCTTTCTGAAATTAACAATCGCGTATTGCACAATACTCTCCGTTCGTACCACAACGAGTCCAGTCTCGTCGAGGCACAAGTCGTCCTCGCCGGTCTTCGGCACTCGGTATCCCCAGTGGCTACGCGGAATCCGTTGAACGTAGTTCTCCAGCATCTCGAGCTCCTTTTTTAGCCTCTCGTCTGGGTTCTTGTACCAGTCAGGATTGGTATCGAAGTAGTCGAGGCCTTTTCTGCCTGTCTTCCTGTCGCCGCATGCCCCTAAAGACTACCAACTCAACAACAACCACACAACAAAGACAAATGCATGCGCAGATGAACTTGGTCGGGGGCTAGTGGCTCGAGCCGAAGCGTACCTTGTGCCCTCACGTAGACATCCTTGAGAACCAGGACTTCGCTTCCATTATGCACTTCCACAAGTGGTCTAAAGGCTAAAGTAGCTCGATGCGTTTGCGCGGGCTTACATGTGAGCGGGGAAGAACAGCGGTTCGGCCTTGCGCCGGTTTGTCTCCAGGAACGACGTTATCTTGCTGTATGCCAATAGCTGCTCGACCTTTGTGTTGTTCCAAAAGAAGAAGGCCTCGTCGGTGTGGTTTGCTGTCGGTACGAAGTCTGAAGTGCAACGTCTAATCCAGCGATGCATAGGCCGTAAGACCGATGGAAGAAACATGCAACTTACAATATAACTCGCACTTCTCTTCTTCGGTCCCTGGCGTGCTCTTCTTCGTAGTACGTCCCTCGATCCCTGGTGTGCTTGTCTTCGAAGTACTGCGCTTGGCTCCTGGCATGTTTCTCTGCGGCGTACTGTGCTTGATCTCAAGCGTGCTGTTCTTCGTAGTACGGGTCTCGATTTGTGTCTTGCTCATCTTTGGCGTACTGGGCCGGGTTCCTGGCATGCTCCTCCTCGGAGTACTGTGCTCGATCGCTTGAGTGCTGCTCTTCCGAACTCTTGCACTCTGCTCGCAGTCTATGGTTTACCCATCAGGTCATTACGGCATGCTTTGGGTCCGTACCTTTCCCGCATGAGGTGGGCTTGAGGGTTCCCGTGGGCGTGACTTTGTCGCGACCGCTGATGGACGACGGTTCTTTGGTGCGGCTCGGCTCGGCACGCAGCAGCGGCATATGGGCGGCGATCAGAAGCAGAACTCTGAGACGCATTGTGCGAGCGAACTGAAATTTGTTGACTTAACGTCTGCCGGTACGCCAAGTCAAAGCAAAGCGGAAAGCAACAAGCAAGCGTCCAGAAATTGCGTCATCGTGACGAGGCACATTTGGACCTGCTCACACCCTCTCTGGTCGTCACTTTTACGCAATGGATCTGCAATAAATTACGGGAGCCATCAGGGTAGACCTGCCTTCCCCGTCACAATGACGCAAGTTTTTCACGCTCCTAAAGCCCTGGCTTGTTCAGCCAGGCATCAAGCACTGCTGTTCTGCCTCCCAGCAATTGCATTCTAACGAGAAATTAGCTCTACCACGATGGGCATAAAGTATGTGCTTGTGCAAGCATGAAACGTCGCACAAGCAAGCTTGACGGAAGCTTTCGCAGCGCTTCTAGCATGTACAGCCTAAGCTTGGCGAACTGGTGCGCCAGAGACGGCGCACAGTTAGAGCACATCGAATGGCCACTGCTGTAAGCAGGGTCCGCTATAAGTCAGCTAACGCAGCTAAAGTCACTGTGAAACGGCATGACGTATGCACCTACAAAACTGTCGTTAGAACTGCAAGCTGTGTGAGTTGGCTAAAATATAGAGTTAGATTTGCTAGAAATTCTAGCCAGACATGCTAGGTATTTTGGTTAGAGAACTTCCTTGCGACCAGGGTGAATTAGTACTCCCACTTTGCCATCATTTATTACCACTACGGAACGAGCGTTCCCGCCGGACGCGATATACTTGTCGGCATGTTATTACGTACCAGACTGACACAAGCAGCAATGATGTGGATTCCGTCACCTTGACGATGTGCTTTCTGACTAACACTTAATGTGCAAAACGGAAACTGGTGCTCTGTCATGCTTCACTTTCTTCATATCTACGAGAAGGGTAAGTGGATGGCAAGCATGTTTAGCAAAGGTCGAACGCCGATTAGGCGCTAACCTAGATAGCCAAGTAACCCGTTGTTGTCCGCTTCACTTACACGCTTTGAGTTGTCTGCTTACAACCTTAGTGTGCCCTGTTGCTAGTACCTCGCTCGCCGTCTCGTCTCCTCAAGTCCTGTGTGATGGCCTACCCGTGGTCCTACGTCTAAGCTTATCCTCTTACCTTAGGCTTAATTTATGGCATCTGTGGAGGCGTCAAGCTGGAACCCTTTTACGCACTCATCAAGGACATGTTACAGTCAATCATTGCGCAAAGAATCGAAAACCGAAAAGGCATAAGTGACGTCAAGAAAAATGCAATAAGGCAAGTAGCATGTGGGAAAATAAGCACGTCAAGATGTACCGAAGAAGAAAGTTAGAGAAGAAGCCAAAGTGAGAAACGGGATATGCAGAGCGGAGCGGAAAGGCACATCGCGCGATAGGATCACTTGACGCGGTAGAGCATCTTGCGCTGGAGGCGGTACTGGAAGTCGCCGCGTCGCACGCAGAACTGGATCACCTTGCGCACGAGGCTCTCCGGGTAGGACTGGCGCACGAAGTCGCCGGTGATGAGCGCCTCCGAGACGTAGGTGCCGATCGCGAACCGCTTCTTCATCTGGCGCTCGATGCGCCCGAAGGACTCCTGGTCGTCCGACGACGTGAAGCCCTCGATGCCTGGAAATTGCGCGATTCACTAGGATCTAAGAATGCTACGCTCGAACCTGCGAGGTTGCCGGACGCAGCCGCCGCCATGGTGGACACCTGGAAGAGACGCATCGCCTCCTCAACATGGCCCTCGTCGGCAAAAGGCTGCAGCTCCATTTTGGCAAGCGCCTCCGACGTGCGGATGATGGCCTCCAGCTGGCGCACCGTGATCGGAATTGCAGAGCGGTGACGCTCTAAAACGTTCGTATAACGCTTAGAGCAGTTGAGATCAATGTACTTTTGTTGTCACTGGGGTCCGTGGGCGGGTTGCGCATCTTCACGTAGTTGTTGATGAGTTTATCCGAGGCGGCCGCACTAAGACGTGGGGCGCACTGGGAGCGTGCATAGGCGATGAACTTCTTGAGCTTATTGAGTTCCAGCTCTCCGGCAGAGTCCTTCTCCTTCTGTTGCGTGCCCATGTGCACCGAGAGAACGTGCTTGGCGAGAGCCTAAAGTTGAATGTATGAACCGGCCCACTTTCACATAAATCGTACCGTATCGCGAGCCGGATCGTGTGTGTCCTTGACGACGTAGATCATGTCGAAGCGAGAGAGAATCGTCGGCATGAAGTCGATGTTCTCGTCACCCTTCGAGTCGTCCCACCGGCCGAACACCGAGTTCGCTGCGGCGAGCACAGAGCAGCGAGAGTTTAGCGTGGTCGTGATGCCGGCCTGTAATGGGACAGTTGAGCAACAAGAGTCTCTAGGTTCCGAACCTTAGCAATCGAGATCGTCTGCTGCTCCATGGCCTCGTGAATGGCGACACGGTCGTCCTCGCGCATCTTGTCGAACTCGTCGATGCAGACCACACCGCCGTCCGCCAACACCATCGCTCCACCTTCCATGATGAACGAGCGCTAAATTTACGATGATTGAAAGCCGTCAAGTTTCTCGGAAAAACGAACCGATTGCGGATCGCGAGTGACGGACGCAGTGAGACCGGCGGCACTGCTGCCCTTGCCGGACGTGTACACCGCGATCGGCGCCACCTTCTCGACGAACTTCAGCAGCTGCGACTTGGCCGTGCCCGGGTCGCCCAGCAGCAGCACGTTGATGTCGCCACGACGCGTGAGGCCGTCCGGAAGGCTAAAAATCCGTAGCGAAGGTTACAACAATAAGGTTGCGCGGTACCGTTTGCGAGAGCCGCCGAAGAGCAGGCATGCGATGGAGCGTTTAATGTCGTCCGAGCCGTAGATGGACGGCGCAATGCTGTTGGTGATGATCTCGTAGATGTCCTTCTTCTTGGCCAGGCTCCTAAAAGCACGTTCTCATACGTTGAACATCCATGAAGATCATGTGATCGTACCTGAATTCACGCTCCTCCTCCGGCGTGAAGTGAATCTGGTCAGTGCGTCCCGAGCCGCTGGTCTCCACCTGCACTCCGAGCACTCGGATGTAGGGCGCTCGGATGCCGGACATGGTCTTGTCAATGCCCTTCGCGCCCTGAATCGCAGTTCAATGTAGTCTGATGCCACTCTGTGGACGAACCTGCTTGGCGAACATCTTCTTGATGGCGAGAATGCCGGTGATGGTGATGCGGTTGCCGGGCACGACCTTGTCCGTCAGGTAGCGGTCCACGTAGAGCTGCATGTGACGCGGCATCTCGCCGTGTGGAATGTCCTCCGGCGTCTCCTGCAGCTTCAGCGTCTGGAAGTCGACGCACTTGCACTTGTCCGGCACGATGTGGTACGGGTCCATCGGGCAGCGCTGCAGCTGGCTCTGGTTGCTTCTGCAAAAAGGAACATTTAGGGAAGTTTTTCCTTACTTACAAGACAGGTTTTGTAAGTTGTGCGTTCCATGCTAATAGAGAGGGCCTAACTTCAGGGACGAGTGGCTCAGAAACGCACTGAAGTGGAGCGCCTGAACGTTGTAGGAGGAATTACCCTACGTCCAGGGGTGTATCTGGTATATACTGTCTGGTAGCAAGTTCCAAATTCGAAATTATAATTTTTGGCCAATTTTTCGTCTTTTCTTTATTTGCCCTTTCGAACTCAATTTTCATACACCCTCTGCAACGTACTTAAAGAAGCGGTTTAAACTTTCTGAACAAGTGGCTCTATCGGTAGGAATGGTTCTACTTCCGGAAAGTGCGGCACAACGTCTAGGTGGAGCAACTTAACCATCCCGCAGTAGAACCCTTCCCAGCGGATCAGTCTTCCTGTGGCGGTGGAACCCCTCTGTTCCCGATATGGTCAGCAAAAAAAACTGACCCATTGCAGCGACGCGGCAGCTGGAATCCCTCCAAGCCGGGCTTGATCTCCTGGTCGCTGATCGTATGGCGGCAAGTGCGGCACTGCAAGGTGACGCGCGTGGCACGCGCACGCACCTGAGACGCGGCAACCACGATGCCCGTGAGACGGATCATCTGCGAAACGGTGCTGCTCTGAAACAAAGTTTATTAGCGCTATGGAAAATCGTCCAAAAGTTCAGGATTTCAGCTGAAACGAATACGACAGTGTGAGACATACCTTGATCTTGCGGATGTTCGAGGGCTGGTCTCGCAGGTGCAGGATCACCTGAATGTCCTGGAGCTCCTCCTGGCCGGCGGGCCGAGGACGCGTCAGCTCATCGGCCACCTCCTTTGCCGCAGTTTCCATCTAAACCGGCAATTAGCTTTTTTAGCGGTAATGTGGCGTACCGCAGGAATGTACTTTGCGGGCTGGCGCTTCAGGTTCATCGCGGCCTCCTCGTTGAACATGAGCAGATCGTCGAAGTCCACGTCGATGAAGTAGTCGCCCTGGCGGTAGTTGAACACCAGACGCTGCCTGAAATGCAAACAGGGACTTAGCACTTCAAACAGTTGGCTATTAGCTCGGTCACATTCACGAAACCGTTTTAGTCTATTCGGAACTGACCTGTATTTGAGGTCCGCTCCAACGCTGAACTCGCGGAAGAACTTGTGGTACTGCTGGACCGTCTTGCGGTACTCGGCCACCAGCTCACGGCCCTCATCGGGTGCACCGTCTTGCTGCGCGAACACGCCATCCTAAAGCAATTACCAGTAGATTTACCACTCAAAGTACACTGGACAAACCTTGTAGTAAATTGTGGGACGGTCGAAGTTGGACATCTCTCAGCAACCTGTCAGTGGAACCGTCTAAATACGTACTGTACTACATGCTCGCCAAAATAAGCTACAAGGAATTTTGCAGTAAAACGCATGAACAACATGCTGCCTGCACGTCTGGTCAATAAAAGTGCAATAGAATGGGTTTCACCTGCAGCAAACGGGCTCACAACAGGATAAATGCCTAACACAAGGATTTTTAAAGTAGCACACTTTGTATCCGTCTGTGCAATCTCTTAGGCACTATAAATAGCGGGACGATTATCCTACTCATGGGACTCAAATGCGGACAATGGAATGGATAGCGGCGGTTTTTCGCGCGTCGCTTTTGAACCTGGCTACGGTGCTCTTCGCGGCGGAATCGGCGCACATACGAATGCACGCAGGGTACCTCTGCGACGGTCGATAACAGCTGGTGACTAACGCGTCAACCACTGAGGTACTGATAGTTACGTGAATGCTGAATTCATCCAAAAAGAGTGGAACTCAGCAGAAGTCCAGTGGCGTTAAGACGAGAGAGCATGGCCACCATGACAAGTACACAAAATTAACATGCACAAACACACGATCGCCAGATATCCATTGAAAACTATGTGTTTGCAAATGCCAAGGCAATGCCTGGCATCCTCTCCACCACGGTATCATTTGTAGAGATATCCGATCGTATGCATCTCGACGCGTATTACATTCTCTGACAGATTGGATGAGCTACGAGAATAAGTACAAGAAGCAATTTTGCGTGTTGACAGCAAACACTTCGGACTAGGACCGGATATGATAGAGGACAGGAATGATACGTCATGGAAAGTGCAGGATTGATTGAGCATTTCAACCTTCAGGGGACTGCGGTTGAATCCTGTTGTCTGCTCAAGAGAGACGCTCCTTATAAGTGTGCACTGGAAGGACTCTGCTAGAAGTGCTGGTCTTGTAATCCTTCAGTACTGCGGATTCTTGGCGCTAATCGTTTTTTATCCTTAGCGAAATGAGATGATCTCTGGGTAATTCGTCAGCACTTCATTTTTTTCAAAGCTTTCTCCGTTCTCCCACCTGCGTTTCGGTACTCTTAGCCCACCGGACTATGCTGGTAGCCGAGCTAGGTCACTTGTCAATCAAGACCCAGATGATTAACCCATTTCCGCATAAGGGTGCGCAGGTGGAGATCGAACCACATTTTCCCACGTAACGGATGTCGTAGTTTGTACTTCCTCTTCCGCCCGTTTCCGCCCGATTGCCGCTCTAAATTGTTGCTTGCGCTGCGCTAGTTAACAACTCTCCGCGGGTAGCGTTCCTTCCCTGAATCCCCATATGTTTCAATCTTCGCAGGTAATCCGCCGTTCTTTTCCGCTGAGAACAGTGCCGCTGGCGGTGAGAATTAGAGACCACTGAGCAGTGGTTGCTGCCCGACGAGCGCGAATGTGGAGGTGTGAGCGGATTGCTGTTTCCATTTTCGGGTTGCGTTATGGGAACTCTACCAAATGTCAATCCAGAAATGAGTGAAAGACCTGGACGGTGCAGACAGTCGAAATTCTCCTCATGAAACGTCACAGATACGTATTTCGCAGAGACAGCTCACTAAGAGCGTAGTTTGTGCTGGAGAAAATGTTAAAACACCTTTATTAATAGCCCGCAGTTTCAAAACGTGGGTGAAATACCATTTGGATAAGACGACCAGTGAACGTTTCGAAAGCCATCGGTGAGCAAAAAGTACCGATATCTACGTCCGAGTGTTTAGAATGCGTCAGCGTTCGTAAGCTTCATTCTCCACAGTCCTTCTTATCATGCGCTTCTCCGCGTAGGGCTAGCCGTTGGCGTATTTTCGCTCAAGAAAACTGCGTATAACAGCGTAGAAAAGAATAAACACCACTTGAAATGTGCCTGTCTTTGTGTGCTAAGCGCATGACAACATCGAGATATTTTCGGCTAAGAAGGGCTCTTAACGTGTCTACAAGGCCCCTTGTGACGCTATTGAGCATGTGCGGCGCCTTATTCAGACGCATACAACGCAGCCAGACTCTGGCTTACACGAAGGTTAAGGACACCCGTTATTACTCACACTAAGTCGCGACCGGAATGATTGATAGCGTGCGTCAGCGTCAGCACGCATTTTCGCACTAGCATACGTTTCTTAGTGCGCGTACTTTTGACGAATTGTGTGCGGCTCACAACAAAAGTGCACCTTGTCAGCAAGCAGACGGTCCTTGACGTGCACTCATAAGGCATTCTGTGTGTGTCACAAAGTTCAGCGAAACGACTGAGTAACTGTCCGAGTGTTTTTTCCTTACTCTGTTGTTTCTTCCAGAATCCCCAGGACTTGAGTGGAGCCACAAGCAATGTTTTTGTCTGCTTTAAGTCCCTCATTTTATCATGTTTTCGAACAGTTCAAACTCGTGTTTGCCAGGCCTATTTTCAAGCCGAATAACATCGCGTCACTTAGCTAGGAAATTTGAAAACAACTCTTTCCCAGTCTCTGCCACGAGGTTTCGTAAACAAGGCTGACTTTTCCCCGTGTGTGCGTCGTCAGGTGGTGCTTGGTCACACCGTCCAAACGGCGACAGACGATCGTCCGGTGCTCTTCGCTCCCCGGCTGGGGATGGTGGTGGGGGTCGGTGTGTTTGCAAAATGGGCCACCACCGCCAGCAACCGTCGGAGAGGGCCTCTCGGAGAGTCGCGGGGACACGTCTCTCGGAGAGACGTCTGCTGTGTGACTGCCACCGCCGCCGCTGCTCCCAAGGCCCGTCACCGCCATCCCCGACGGCCAGCGCAAGCAGCCGCCGTACCCACATCCACACATTCGCCGCTGCGCCTCATTGACCGGTTGTCGACGGCGGCGCAGAGCACACAGTTGTTCCTCAGCCATTAGTCCGTCTTGCTCATTCACATTCGTTGCATTATGAGAGGCATATAACCGGCCTGTTTCCGTGCGTTGAGGAAATACTAGGTTTTGAATCACTCTTCTCTAGGGTCATTGCGAAAGTTCTTCCTTGTCTTTATCGGCTGGATTATGCAATTTCTGCATTCGTAGGCAGACGCCCTTAACTTAGGCAATTCCCTTTCGGGCTAGCATTGTTGCCGCTTGGGTAGAGGCAACTATCATCCAAAACCACGTGGTCTTCGTTTTCTAACCTTCACTTTACGAACTTTAGCCGACTCGTTGCGCTCACAAACTTTGACCTTCTTCTGCTAAGGGCTTTGAAAAAACACTTATGGGAACAAATGCTGGAGACCGAAGAAGTTGCGGTGGTTTTCGCTGTACTCTTTTGCATGGCTTTAAGATCACTGAGCTGAGTGCATTTTGAAACAAGGACCGTTAGAAAATAACGTATTCTTGAGTAGGGAAGCTTCTTCCCGTGCAGTTTGGAAGCATGAGTTCTAGGCTGTTTTGAAAGGATGGCCAAAACATTCGTACTTTTAGAATAGCATACAAATTGAAGCAGCATGTTCTTGTTAGATGCCTTGCATTTGAGCGGACTCTTTGTTGATTTTCCGAGGAATACTACCCATTATCGAGCCATAGTTTTTGTTGCTACTCAAGTTCCAGCGTTTCCAAGAATTTCCGACTTCTTCAACGACCCATTTTGCTCCTGCAAAACGCTTGTCTTCCATCCCATTAGAGAACTTTGGCTCTTGAGCGCATTCGAATCACGCGGGCGGGCCTACGGTAGCCGCAGACGTCTGAGCATCCGCACGGGCGCACGCGCACGCCCCGCCCCTCGATGTGGAAAACACACGCACCACGGCTCGGCGGCCATCCTTCCTCCTCTCCCGACGGCCGCAGCTCGACATTCGGTCAGCCACCACCGCCCGACGGCGGCCGGTGATCCATTCCGTGCTGTCACGGGGTAGCATATGGGGCCCTTCGCATATCGATCAAGGGAACGAAACCTTTGGATTACTCGACTACTTTCGAAATGCAGTTGTGAAACTGTGGGATAGTTCTTTTGGGAGTGGCCTATGAATCGGGCCTCGGTATATTAAGGGGCCCGTTCACACAACCAAATCATTCGCCCTTTAGCTTAGCGGTTCAGAGCAGCCTTGTATTCTGAAGTACGGTCCTCTCTTATGCTGAACCATGACGTATTCAACGCGTTCGTGTACCACTTGATATGATTCAGATGACAGCTTTCCAACCCATCTTTTCTTACAGTTCGCATCTGCTTTCTCAACCCAACGCTTCAGTCGTCGTCATGCAAATCTTCGTGAAGACCCTCACCGGCAAGACCATCACCCTCGAGGTGGAGGCCTCCGACACCATCGAGAACGTCAAGGCCAAGATCCAGGACAAGGAGGGCATCCCGCCGGACCAGCAGCGTCTCATCTTCGCCGGTAAGCCTAAACACTTGGATCCATATTTCCCGGTCTTGTTTTCACACTTAAGCGCCGCCTCAACTGAATCATTTTCAGGCAAGCAACTCGAGGACGGCCGCACTCTTTCGGACTACAACATCCAGAAGGAGTCGACCCTCCATCTCGTGCTCCGCCTCCGCGGCGGCATGCAGATCTTCGTGAAGACCCTCACCGGCAAGACCATCACGCTCGAGGTGGAGGCTTCGGACACCATCGAGAACGTGAAGGCCAAGATCCAGGACAAGGAGGGCATCCCTCCGGACCAGCAGCGTCTCATCTTCGCCGGTAAGCATTGAGTAGTTCTGCTCATGTTTCCGAATTTTCATGAACTTTGTCTTTCGGCAGGAATGACCTTCATTTTCAGGCAAGCAACTCGAGGATGGCCGCACCCTTTCGGATTACAACATCCAAAAGGAGTCGACCCTCCACCTGGTGCTCCGCTTGCGTGGAGGCATGCAGATCTTCGTCAAGACCCTCACCGGCAAAACCATCACGCTCGAGGTATGTTCTCCCTTCGCTTGGAAGCGGAAGTGTCGGCTATCATGCTTAAGCTCATGTTCTTGTCCTAACCCTTCTGCTTCAGGTCGAGGCGTCCGACACCATCGAGAACGTCAAAGCCAAGATCCAGGACAAGGAGGGCATTCCTCCGGACCAGCAGCGTCTCATCTTCGCCGGCAAGCAGCTTGAGGACGGTCGCACCCTTTCGGACTACAACATCCAGAAGGAGTCGACCCTCCACTTGGTGCTCCGTCTGCGCGGCGGCATGCAGATCTTCGTGAAGACGCTCACCGGGAAGACCATCACTCTCGAGGTATGTTGTCTCTTCTCTTAGAGGCTCAGATGCCTCATGGTCTAGTAAAGGAACATGCTCTTAATCATTCTGCTTCAGGTCGAGGCCTCCGACACCATCGAGAACGTCAAGGCGAAGATCCAGGACAAGGAAGGCATCCCGCCGGACCAGCAGCGTCTCATCTTCGCCGGCAAGCAGCTGGAGGATGGTCGCACTCTCTCGGATTACAACATCCAGAAGGAGTCGACGCTCCACCTGGTGCTCCGTCTCCGCGGAGGAATGCAGATCTTCGTCAAGACCCTCACGGGCAAGACCATCACTCTCGAGGTAAGATCCCCAACCTCATTGCAAGCCTAACAAGTTGTACTTTAGGTGGAGGCCAGCGACACCATCGAGAACGTGAAGGCTAAGATTCAAGACAAGGAGGGCATTCCTCCGGATCAGCAGCGCCTTATCTTCGCGGGTAAGTAACTGCCGATTCACGTTCCTGTCTCCTTCCATGTTAACCAACATTTCGTAACAGTTTGTTCTTTCAGGCAAGCAGCTCGAGGACGGTCGAACTCTCTCGGACTACAATATTCAGAAGGAGTCGACCCTCCACCTGGTGCTCCGCCTTCGCGGTGGCATGCAGATCTTCGTGAAGACCCTCACCGGGAAGACCATCACCCTCGAGGTGGAGGCCTCCGACACCATCGAGAACGTGAAGGCGAAGATCCAGGACAAGGAGGGAATCCCGCCGGACCAGCAGCGTCTCATCTTCGCTGGTAAGCCTTTGTACACTGAGCATAGTCTTTAGCAAGCTTCTGAAGTCCTGACGGATCAGAAGCCGATACCGACCGACTCAATACTTCCTTCTTTCAGGCAAGCAGCTCGAGGATGGCCGCACGCTGTCCGACTACAACATCCAGAAGGAGTCCACCCTTCACCTGGTCCTTCGTCTTCGCGGAGGCCAGTGAGCTTCGCGCAAGGTCGCCGAGACGACGCACTCCCATCCTCACCCACTCTTTTGTTCCCCATATTTCGAACTGACTTTTGATGTGCCCCAAAATGGTTCCCTTCTGTTCAATACTTGATCGCGTTCAAGCGAAATAAAAAACTCTCCATGAAACTAGTTTTGGTTGACTTGGGCTGTGCTGATTTTGTGGGGCTGCACAAAATCTTCACTACTCTGCTAAGCGGTGTAAGCTGATGGGCCTTTAGGCCTGGACCTTTTATGCCCAGACAATGTGTGTAAAGTGCCACAATGGTCTCCCACGTTATGACATTACCACTCACTATCCTAATATCGTTAGCACCTAGCTCATCAACAATTATACCTAGCACAGCATGAATCGAACTGAGCAAACCACGAGCGGCTTAGGCAGTTGGACGTGCCACCGCATAACCGCATCATTTCTAGGAGGCCCAAGGGACGCCTTGTCGTACTTGCTCCGGGCACTGCTTAGAACACTTAGCGTAACCCACTTAAGCGCCTAATATAATTCGCACTTGGGAGCATCAATTGGACCCGAATCTTTACTCGTGATGAGCCACCAAAGCAGGCGTAATTATTAAAAGCAGGGAACTTGAGGGAACATAAGTAGTCACATTTAGACTCGAAGAACATGACCGACAAGTCACTGTACAAATCGAAGCGATAAGATTTCTAGGAAATGACGGGTGAAACCTGAGGTAGAAAGGCGAGTACATCACATTTTGGGCATGAATTCAAATGAGTTCTTGAATCTTCACTATTAATAAGACTCTAACAGGTACCGCCTAGGAAATCGGACGCTGAAACAGTGCTGGGAACAAAAAGGCCAAAACAGTGCAAACAAAATGAGCTTAAAAACTTAGAGGAAGTCGCCGATCTTCATGCCGAACTGATCGCCGGTGCTGCACTTCTGCGCAGTCGCAACTCGCCCTCCGCAGCAGCAGACCATTTGAGGGCCCTTCACGTCGTCGGGAAGCTAAGACGCAATGAAATAGTAAGCGCTTAATAGGGAGCAGTACCGCAGCGTCCTCATTGGAAAGTACTGCGAAGCATTCGCCTTGGTTTATCGGAAGTCGGCAGATCCTGGAGAAGCGCGCTTCGACCTCATCACTCGTCGAATCGTATCGCTTCTTGGCTTCCGGCGCATAGTCCGAGACGCAACCGCCGTACTAAACACAAAGGGAAATCGCCTTGTTCTCCTTCAGAACTCGTACGTCTTTGTGCTGACTATTCGTCGGTACGTCACGAGCGTGCACGCCAGCGTAGCAGCCTTCGTTACGTGCACACGGCCTGTTGATGTCCGTGCGGTCATGCCCTTCGTTGGATGTCTCCGCTTGGTCGCACTTCGTGAGCGGGTCCTTCTTCAACTCGCTCATGATCTTTTCGGGTGTCTCGGCGATGGCTAAACAACGCGTCAGCAAAAAAAAACTGTTGCTGCCGTTTACGTACCGTTCTCGTTCAGTAGTGTCTTCAGCTGGCCGAGCAACACATTTCGGCAAATGTCTTGCCGCTGGTTCCAATGCCGTCGGCAGCAGCAGTCAAAGTGCTGTTCGCCCACGGCCGCAGTCGAATTCCGCCGCACACATGTTCGGCCTACGCCGGCGCGACAAGAGTCGTGTAGTGACTTGTCGTCGATGGACACCTGCAATACTAGCAAGCTCATTGGTCTCAGGACAGTTCCAACGTACCGCTCCAAATGTGAAGTTGTACTGCTGCTGGTAGACGAAGCTTACTCCCACGTAGCAGTGTGCCGTCGTGATATTGTCTGAAGATGAGGCTGAGTGTAAAACTATAGAAAAGACTCATGATACCGTTCGTTCCGATCTTCATGTCGTCGTACAGGTCGAACAGCTTGCTGTTGTTCACGACTAGCTCGGAGAGGTCCTTGAAGCTCATCGACAAGGAGTCGGACTTGCACTTGGGGTAGTCTGCCTTGGCAGCGGTCAAGTTCCTCTGGATGGTCTTCTTGAGATCTGCGTCAGGGTAGGACGGTCGGCGTTCTCCGAGTGGATTGCCTAAGCGGATAGGCCTTCAAGTGACTCGAACACAAACGTACCTTCAACCGAACATAGCAGGATCAGGTGCACTTCGCTTAACGAGTTGTCATGCTCTCCGAAAAGTTTTTCAGTGCAGTTGCCCACTTCTGTAATCTCTACTTCGACGAGGGTGCAGCCATGTTGTTCGAAGAGCCTAAACAGCACCTCGTTATTGTTTTGCTCTTCACGTAGGTGAAACTCACTTCCAGTCCAGTCCATCGACAAACTTGAAGTTGTTCAAGTTTAGGAGATGTAGGAACGTGTTCGGCCGTCCCAGATGAGCAAAGTTGTAGAAGACGGGGCACATGTATCTATGCCTCAAATCCGTGCCGTTCTTCTTGTACACACTGGTTCCCCAGAGGAGATGCTCGAAAACAGTGTGAGTATCGCACGGACGTGCCTAAAATGGGCAAGTTTCCCCACGTTTGCTATGTCCTCCAGTTACCTCTTTAAACTTCCTGACCTGCGTCCTGAACAGTTCCACGTCCATGTCCAAGGAGCTGTGTTGTTTGTTGCACAAGTCACCGTCCCTACAGAAGCACTCAACAGCAATCTCGTATGAATCTTGCTTGGGATCCAGCGGGCACAGAGTAGCCGTGCGCTGACAGCACCTTCCGGGCGTGCGCATGGCCAACAACGTGCAATCTTGCACCCACTTCGTAAATGCTTCTGGTTTCTCCGCGTCCAGTTCAACGCGCAGTACTCTTGAATCCTCCGTCTTGTTGCTAAACATTCCCAGGGCGATTTGACACAATTAGCCTGAGATTGGCTTTCGTCATTTACCTCGGGTCCCAAGTGTACGTCCACTTGCAGACTTCCGACGAAGTTCTTTCTCGAACAAATTGGTTGACTGAACTTGCAACTGAAATTGGGGATGTTGTTGCACGGAGCAGGGAGCTCTAATACGTACTTTCGCTAGCATTCTTCGGATGGCGATTACCGCCAAACGACTCCAATAAGTAGTACTCTCCCGTAGCGCAAGCCCGAATCACGGGGTCGTCTGCTTTCTGTTGCGATGGGAACTTGTAGGTCTTGTAAGCGCAGTCCGTCCGGTTGGTGTAGCAGCAGCATAGCGAGACGTAGAAGCCTTCCGTGATCCAGTAAGTGCATCGGTTCTGAAACGGTCTTGTAGCAGGGAATCCTAGCTTCCTATTCTTTTATGGCTTCGAGTCAACCTACTTCTAGTGACGCGTTAGTGACGTGACACATTTCCTTCAGGAACAGTGCCGGCAGGCTGAACCATTCGGTGCTGGTTGGCTCGACGAGTGAGCCGCCGGTAGATGGATCAACTAAAAACGACGACCGTGATATGTGCAGCAAACACACATACAGCCAATCGTAGCGATCTTGACGGCTAGCGTCTGGTTGACACGATTGTAAATCTGTCGGCCAGCAAAGTACTTCGGCTTCGGCGTCGGATACCTGTCAAAATCGTCGTAGATCCACATCGAGAAGCACGTTCGAATGCCGGGGAAGTCCTTCTGAAAAGTGCCAAGTCGCCAACGTCACGATACTCTCCGTTCGTACCACGACAAGTCCAGTGTCGTCGAGGCACACGTCGTTCTCCCCGGCCTTCGGCACTCGGTACCCCCAGTGACTACGCGGCATTCGTTCGACGTAGTGCTCCACCATTTCCAGCTTCAGATCTGTGTTGCTGTACCATGAAGGATCGGTATTGAAGTAGTCGGGGTCGTCTTCCTTCGGGAAGTCGCCGCATGTTCCTAAGAGAACATCGGCTTGATTGGACGGTAACTGGATGGACGGAAACGTCGAAGCTAAACGTACCTTTCGCCCTTACGTAGACATCCTTGAGATCCAAATACTCGTATCCGTCAAGATCGATTTGCACAAGGGGCCTGAATCACCACTGAAATAATTTGATGTATTTTCGAATTTGTTTTACATATGAGCGGGAAAATAGATCGGCTTGTCCTCATGCCGATTTTCCTGCAGGAACGGAACAATTTTGTTGTATGCTAGCAACTGCTCGACCTTTGTGGTGTTCCAAGAGGCGAACAGTTTACCATCGCTCGCCGTCGGTGCGAAGTCTAAAGTGATAGGTAGGTAAAACTAGTGATGTATTGGCCATTTGCCGTATGGAAGAACTTACAATACAGCTCGCACTTCGCCCCTTGCGTGCTTCTTTTCCGAGTGCCGACCTCGCAGTCTAAATTTTAGTCATCAGGTTAATGCTTCACAGTTGTGATCTGTACCTTTCCCGCAAGACGCTGGCTTGGCTTTGTCGCGACCGCTGTTGGACGACGATTTTGCGGTGCCGCTGAGCTCAGCACAGAGCAGCGGCAGATTGGCGGCGATCAGAAGCAGTACTCTGAGGCGTACGCGAGCCATTGTGCGTGCGGGCTGAAATTCGATGACGTAAGTAGCCGGTAAGCAAAACAGTATGTAAGCAGCAACGCGCAAGCTGGTACGGACAAGCACCTACTTTCCTGCTCTTCAATCAATAACGTTTAAAGACTTTAACCGCTATTCTGACTGGCATAAAGTCAGTACTTGTGCAAACCTGAATGTCGAGATCGTCAGAATACGAGCCTTTTGGCACCTAGCTAAGTTTGCTTAGCTCGACTGAAAGCCTAAGAAAGTGCTTCTAGCGTCTTCCGCCGACGTTTGGCGAACTGGTGCGCCTGGAACGGCGAACAGTTAAAGGACGTCGAATGGCCATTGCCCTAAACAGAGTGTCAGCTAAAAGCGCACGCATATTTTAAAGACGCAGCAAGTGATAATGAAACGATGGTTGCTGTAAATAGTGTCGCTAGACTTTGACGTGCGCGATAGCAGTTGCATAGCGAGATCGGAATAGAGTAGGGAAAGGTCTGCTAGTCGTCAGATTGTTAAGCGTTTTGTTTTGATCAGGCGACTAACTTGTAGTCACGTGTTCTCGCCGTCGTTCGCGGGGAGTTTAGCCTTTTTGGGGCGCACCACCACGAAACCTGAGCGCTTCTTACACAGCGCTTCTAACGGGGATGATCTTCGATGGTACCTGGACGCTCCCTTAGGTGAGCCAGCATCGATTATACACGCATTTTTACTCGCGATGAGCCTGCAAAGCGTTCGGATATACAGCGGAAGCAATTAGGGGAAAGCAGGGAACCTGTGAGATGAGGTAGCCACATAACCAAAACTTAAACATGCTTAAAGCCGGAGAGATCCCACGTGCATACCCAAAGAGGCAACCCATAGGTTCGAAAGAACGATGATGTAAAATCGGAGGTAGAAAGGCAGGCAATGCCCCATTCGGGGCACGAATTTGGTAGAGTTCTGCGAGAAAACACGCAAAAGCAGAGGCGTTAGGGAGCACGATTTTTCGGCCAAATATTTTTCGGCCAAAATGACAATTTGATTTTTCGGCCAAAAATTGTTCGGCAAATTTGACTTTTCGGCTTAACAACTTTTCGGCCAAAATGACTTTTCGGCCAAACATTCAGTAATGCGTGTTTGGCTCCAGACGTTACTTCCCGATGATTTCTTCCCGATGATTTCTTGAAAGCATCCGCTCAGCAAACAGTTCTACTCGTTCGTGGCCAGCGTGAAGATGGGCGCCATGGAGGTGCACCGTGCGATCCGTGTACGCGAGTGGGAGCAACCACAATGGGGATTCTTCTGCCGCGAATGCGAAGATCACACTCCGAAGATCACACTCCCTGCTGGGGCGGCCAAAGGACTGGTTTACGTTGTCCGAGGGCTCCCTACACTCCAGGGCTTACGCATTGCAGGCGATAAGTGAAACTCATTTTAGATGGAACGACCTTCCAAAGTCTTTCATCAAGGATTCTTCTACCGACTTAGTTCATTAAAGGACAATGTTTACTATTACAACTGTCAGTTTGGCTGTTTGGCCGAAAAGTCAAATTGGCCGAAAAGTTTTCAAGCCGAAAAGTCAATTTGGCCGAAAAGATATTGGCCGAACTGTCAAGTGGCCATTTTTACAATTTTTTTGGCCGAAAAGCCATTGGCCGAAAAATCAAGCTGGCCGAACGGTCATGCACCGGAGGCGTTCGGCCTTCAGGGGCAATAGCCCAAGGCATGATCAGCTAAGAGAAAGCTAAGGGATAGAAATGACCAGAAAGATTACAAACAAAACAAGCACGAAAAAATCAGTCGAAATCTCCGATCTTCATGAAGAACTGGTGGCCGGTGCTGCACTTCTGCGAAGACTCAAGTCGCCCGCCGCAGCAGCAGACCATCAGCGGAACGTTCACGTCGTCTGGAAGCTAAGACGTTCAAGCCGTTAGGCGTATCATCACGGCGTAGCCCCATCATTTCTAGGAGACCCAGTATACGCCGTGTCGGCGTATCCTTCGGCGGTCAGTGCGTAAACCACTTAACCGCCTAATATAAATCGCACGTCGGTTAGCACCAACTGTATTGGAACTTTTACTCGTGATGAGCCTCCAAAGCAGGCGTAATTTTTAAAAGCAGGGAACCTGTGGGATGAAGTAACCACCGCACAATAACATAAAGATACTTAAAGCATAATTAGTCACATTTAGACTAGAAGAATATGATCGCAAGTCGCTATACAATTCGAAGCGATAAGGTTCTAAGAAACGACGGGTAAAGCCGGAGGTAGAAACGCGAGTACATCACATTTCGGGCATGAATTCAGTAAGAGTTCTGCGAATTTACACTATCAAACAAGAGGTAATAAGGCTCTAAAAGGTAATTCCTAGGAAACCGGACGCTGTAACAGCTGGGGATTACAAAAATCCTAAACAATACAAGTAAAGTGAGCTCGATATTTAGTCGAAATCGCCGATCTTCATGCCGAACTGGTGCTCGGTGCTACACTCCTGCGCAGTCTTAACGCGCCCTCCGCAGCAGCAGACCATTTGCGGGCCCTTCACGTCTTCGGGAAGCTAAGATGGAATGAAATAGTAAACGCTCAGTGTGGACAAAGCCGTACCGCGGCGTCCTCAGTGCCGAGGACTGCGAAGCATTGGTCCTGGTTCCTTGCGAGTTGGCAGATCCGTGAGAAGCGCGCCTCGACCTTATTACTCGCTTTGTCGTCTCGCTGCTTAGCGTCCGTTGCATACTCCGAGACGCAGCCGCCGTACTAAACTTAAACTCATGTCACTCTATTCCGTTCCAAGCTCCTACCTCCTTGTACTGTGTAGACGTTGGAACGTCGCGAGCGTGTACGCCAGTGTAGCAACCTTCCTTGCGTGCGCATGGTCGGTTTACGTCCGTGCCAGTATGCTCCTCGTTGGCCTTTTCCGGTTTGACGCATTTCCTGAGAGGGTCCTTCCTCAGCTCGCTCATGATCTCCTCCGGATTCTTGGCGATGGCTGAATAACGCTTCAGAATAAGAAGATCAATGCTAGTGATCTTACCGTTCTCGTTCAGCAGTTTCTTCAGCCGCCTGATCAAGTGCTTTCGGCAGATGTTTTTCTTCTTGTCCCAACCTCGTCGGCAGCAACAAGCAAAGCGTTGCTGGTGATCGTCCGCAGTGGAATTCCACCGCACGCACTTGTCAGAGTCTTCGCTTTCGTAACAAGAAGCGAGCAGGGACTTGTTGCCGATCGATACCTGCAACACTAGGAGGCTCATTGGTCTCGTGACAGTTCTTGCTCACCGCCCCGAATGTGAAGTTGTACTGTTGCTGGTAGACGAAGCTCACTTCCACGTAGCAGTGCACCGTCGTGATGTTGTCTGGAAAATGCGAGTGAAAGCCAGAGGCGACGAGTACGATACCGTTCGTTCCGTCTGTGAGTTTGTCGTACAGGCGTTCGAGCTTGCTGTTGTCAACGACCAGTTCCGATAGGCTCTCGAAGTCCAACGACTGGAAGTCGTTCTTGCAAACGGGAAATGCCTCCTTGGCAGCGGTCAGGTTCGCCTCGATGGTCTTCTTGAGCTCTGCGTCAGGGTAGGACGGTCGGCGTTCTCCGAGTGGATTGCCTAAACATCATGTCACCGAGAGACATCGCACACAAACGTACCTTCAACTGCGCACAGTAGGATCAGGTGCAGTTCGCTTAACGAGATGTCATGTTCACCGAAAAGTTTTTCAGTGCAGTTGCCCACTTCCGTAATGTTTACTTCGACGAGGGTGCAGGCACGTTGTTGGAAGAGCATAAACAGCAGCTCGTTATTTTTTCGCTTTTCACGTAGGTGAAACTCACTTCCAGTCCAGTTCATCGCCAAACTCGAAATTATTCTTGTTTAGGAGTTGTAGGAACGTGTTCGGCCGCCCCGGATGAGCAAAGTTATAGAAGACGGGGCACATGTACCCAGTCGTCTCACTCGTGTTGGGCTTCTTGTGCATAATCGTTCCCCAGAGGAGATGCTCAAGGACAGTGTGCGTCTCGCACGGACGTGCCTGAAATGCACAACTTTTGCCATATTTTGTTAAGCCGCACAGTTACCACTTTAAACAATCTCGACAGGTTCCTGAACAGTTCCACGTCCTTGTCCAAGGAGCTATGTCGTTTGTTGCACAAGTCGCCGTCCCTACAGAAGCACTCGACAGCAATCTCGTTTGTAGCTTGCTTGGGGTCCAACGGGCACTGAGTAGTCGTGCGCTGACAGCACCTTCCTTTCTTATGCAGGGTCTCTAACGTGCAATCTTGCACCCACTGCGTAAAGGCTTCTGGTCTCTCCGCGTCCAGTTCAACGCGCAGTACGCGTGAAAGCTTCGTCTTGTGTCTAAAAATTCCCAGGGCGATTTGACATACTTAGCCTCAGATTAGCTTTTGCCATTTACCTCGGGTCCCAAATGTACGTCCACTTGCAAATTTCCGACGAAGTTCTTTCCTGGACGAACTCCTTGACTGAGCTCGCGACTGAAATTGGAAATGCCGTTGTACTGATCAGGGAAACCCAGTATACTTCCGCTAGCATTCTTCGGCTGGCGATTACCGCCATACGACTTCAGTAAGTAGTAATCTCCCGTAGCGCAAGCCCGAATCACGGGGTCGTCTGCTTTCTGTTGCGATGGGAACTTGAAGGTCTTGTAGGCGCAGTCCGTCCGATTGGTGTAACAGCAGCACAGCGAGACGTAGAAGTATTCCGTGGCCCAATACGTGCATCGGTTCTGAAACTGTCTGGTAGCAGAGAATCCTAGATTCCTATCCTTTTAAGGCTTCAAATCAACCTACTTCAAGTGACGCGTTAGTGACGTGACACATTTCCTTCAGAAACAGTGCGGGCAGGCTGAACAATTCGGTCCCGATTGGCTCAACGGACGAGAGACCGATAGATGGATCGACTAAAACGGCGACCGTAATTACGTGTAGCGAACACGCATACAGCCAATCTCAGCGATGCTGACGGCTGGCGCCTGGTTGATACGATTGTAAATCTGGCGGCCAGCAAAGTGCTTCGGCTTCGAGTTCCTGTTCCATTCATCGTAGATCCACATCGAGAAGCACGTTCGAATTCCCGGAAATTCCTTCTGAAAATAGCGCTCACTTCTACGACGGTTCTGTCCAGTCGTACCACAACAAGTCCAGTGTCGTCGAGGCACACGTCGGTCTCGCCGGCCTTCGGCACTCGGTGTCCCCAGTGGCTGCGTGGCATTCGTTCGACGTAGTCCTCCACCATTTCCACCTGCGTTTTCAGCGGCAGGTCCACGTTATCGTACCAGCCAGGTTTGGTCGCATCGTAGCCGGGGTCGTATGCCTCCATGTTGTCGCATGTTCCTGAAGACCAAAGTCGTTGTCCAGGTGCGCTGTGTGGCGCCAGGCTAGTGCCTCAAAAGCAAGCGTACCGTATGCTCTCACGTAGACATCCTTGAGAACCAAGGCTTCGCCGTTTTTACGCTTTTCGGGAAGAGGTCTGAAAGGGTAAAACCGACTAATGCGCATGCAGATTGGCTTACAGGTGAGCGGGGAAGAAGATCGGCGTCTCCTCGTGCTGATTTTCCTGCAGGAACGGGACAATTTTGCGGTATGCTAGCAGCTGCTCGAGCTTTGTGTTGTTCCAAATGGCGAACAGCTTACCATCCTTCGCTGTTGGTGCGAAGTCTAAAGTGCTTGGTTAAAACTAGTGATGCATTGGTCATTTGCCGTATGGAAGAACTTACAATACAGCTCGCATTTTGCCCCTTGCGGGCTTCGTTTCCGAGTGCGGTTCTCGCAGTCTAAAATTTAGCGATCAGGTTTATACTTCATGGTTGTGATCTGTACCTTTATCGCAAGACGCTGGCTTGGCCTTGTCGCGACCGCTGATGGCCGACGGTTCTGCGGTGCGGCTGAGCTCAGCATACAGCAGCGGCAGATTGGCGGTGATCAGCAGCAGAACTCTGATGCGTACGCGGGCCATTGTGCGTGCGAACTGAACTTAGTTTACGTAAAGTAGGCGGTAAGCAAAATAAAATGTAAGCAGCAACGCGCAACCTAGTTCGGACACGCATCTGCTGTTCTGCCGTTCAGCGAAACACCTTTCTAATAAGAAGTTCACCGCTATTCTGACTGGCATATAGTCTGAACTCGTGCAAGCTTGAATGTCGAGATTGTCAGAGCACGATCTTTTGGCGCCTGCCTAAGTTTGCTAAGCTCGACTGAAGGCCTAAGACAGTGCTTCTCGCGTATTCTGCGGACGTTTGGCGAACTGGTGCGCCAGGGACGGCGCACGGTTAAAGGCCGCACAATGCCCACTGCAGGAAAGAGGGTGTAAGCTCAGAGCGCACGTCCCGTTAAGACAAGAAAAGTGATAATGCAAGTTATGATTGAATTGCCGTTATACTTTTAGGTGTGGTCTACCTTCCAAACTGAGAGCTTTAGCTACAACTTGGTCGAAGTTATGCTAATTACTAACGTACACGTACAAATATATTGTCGTTGCGTACGGCACCATCGATAACGTAAAGCTTGGAGATCCCGGACCTCCTTGTCCGGACAAGGAGACCATCCCTCCGGACCAGTAGCGTCGGTGGGCCTTTGACCTTTCTTAAACCGATGACACTTAAATGACCTCATACAGGCAGTCTTTATCTGCCATCACACCACGTGCTTATCTTTTGATTTGGAATCACGACATTGCGCAAGATGCGGGATTCAGTATGGAAGCTGATAGTTTTACGATACTTTATACTTCAATAGTTCTTATTCACCCGACCTGATTCTCGGGTCAATCAGCGCGGAATAGGGCGTTTAAGCAGCTTGTAGTGTAGTAACCGGGATGCAGAAGAGATGACAACGAGAACGTTGACACCTCACACGCTACTGACATTTGTCATGTTCTTTAGGAGCGCTATACGAATCACCAAATGAGGCACTTAACGGGCATTATTTTACTTGCAACGAACGGGAAGAATGCGACCTCTTGTTGTGGGATCCCCAGCGAACCAAAGCCCAGACGCTTGCCCCTATTGCGCTTATCATGGGCGCTAAACACGACTTTTAAGGTTAGCGATTCGGCTGAAAGGGTGCGAATGCACCGACAATCTGTTGCCGACCGATGAGTCACTCATGAACACATGGCGGTCGCACAATGATCTGTGACCCCTTTAGCCCTAAAGTTCAGCGTGTATTGTTGACCGCGTGCTAATCATTCTACGCATCGTCCATGCACTGCTTTTGCTAGACCACAGCTTTGCCCCAGCAGCTGCTGGATGCGGTTAGGAGACTGCGCGCGAAGGGAATCTGACAGCTCACGCTCTACTGACATTTCACATGCCCTTCCGGAGCGCTAACGTTCCACCAACCGAGGCACTTAACGCGCATTGTGCTTGCAACAACGCTTGCTACAGCAATCTTTTAACGGAATACTGCGAACTCACGCCTGAACTGCTACATTATTCTGTTTACCATGACGCCGCACACACCTTTTAGACCGCGATTTGTGGTGGAAAAGGTGCGAGTGCACCGCCAGTTTTTGCCCACCGATGAGTCAGCAGGATCGCGTAGCTGTCGCGCACTGATCTCTGATCCCGCCGGATGTTTATCGACAGGGTGCCAATTACTCATAGCTTTCACTGTGCATTGTTTTTGCTTAGCCATCGAAAATTGCGCTTACTATTTCTCGACTGTCAGGACTTCCTTGCACCCATAAGCGGTAGCGTTAGTTCCGGTTTAAACTACTTCGAACCAACTTTCGACGTCTCATTACACCCGCCCTTTCCCAAGCGGTAGCCCGAGAGGAGCATAGTGACGCGTCTGTCAATAATTAGACGGACAATTGCATTGATTCGAAAGTGATCGCCCGCTGCCCACCAATTGTTCTCCCAGTCGATCAACTTCCGACGAACGACTCCTGACGCTTGTTTTGCAGGTCCGCTTCGTCTGCTCCTCGTGGTCAACAATGCGAATGATCTTTGTGAACCTTGCGCTATTCACGGTACTCTGCGCACTCCTACTACCGGATGTACTCGGTCTTCAGTGTTACACGGTTAGTTCTGACTGGGTCACCCGCTAAGAAGTGGTGGAGGAGGAGGTGGTGGTGGTGGAAATGCGTTCTAGTGGTATGTTCAAAGTAGTTGTTTTTGTGTTGAACATACGCACTGCATTGCATGGCTCAAATCGTTTACCGCTAACATCGGACCAGGCTTAGGGAATTTCCGGGTCCGTACTGAGTTCCGTTCAGAGGCTAGAAAGTCTGTTATGGGCCAAGGCTTCTTAGTATGGCCGTTCAGAGCCCCTAAGAAACGCCTTGTATACCGTCGTCACAAAGGTAGTAGTAAATTTTGTGAGTAAGCACCTTAACGAGACGCGCTCGTTTATATTACTGGGAGACTTTTCATCACTATATCTATCATTTTTATCGACGGCACCATAACCGCGGTTAATGTCATTCAGATAATTCAGACAGGATTCAGTCTGTAACCACAGTTGCCTAGTCACGTTGCTTTCCTGCTAGCAGGAATCCTGCAGTGAATCTCGAAACCTGAGAAGGATCCTGAAAATATGCCTACAAGGCATGTCTACCTCATGATGATGAGACTAAGCGTGCTATACCGCCAGTGAAACTGTGTAGCTAAACTTGCAGGTCGCTTCAAAAGGGCACCCGAAAGACTAGCCTTGTCGCCAAGCACGTTGGTGCTTCACTAACTTAGCAAGTGCTTTAGATGGAATTAACGAACGCTATGTTCAGGGATACAAACTAGTTGGTGGCCAAGGCATTGTCGGTGAGCCGAAGGACTGCAACAAGAACTACTGCTACAACATGACGGCGACGGGCGGCTTTCTGCTCAACGCCGCAAAGGCTGGCTGTTCCACGTACCGGTGCCTGGTAAGCAAGCATTCGTCGTAGTCACATTTTTGCAGCACTAAAGTTCAAAACATTTTCTTTGTCTTAACTGTACTAGCCAGTACAGTGAATTTTCGTTGAACCGATCAGATTTGACTTGAAGCAGGCCCAGTTCAGTTGAGAGCTCGGAAAATTCCGGTTGAATGCTTTGCAAGCCCTAGGTCACCTGCCAGTTCATTGAACTTTCTCTGGCTTGCACTAGAACCAGCTCAGTACAAATTCAGTTCAATGCCCGAAAATTCTGGTCGGAGCCAACGGTGTCTACAGCACATCGTTTTGTCCTGCTCTCTACCGCTCGACAACGTTTCATCCAACAATCCGCCTTTAGCTCTCGCGGGACACGTGCAGGACGACCACGTTCCAGGGAATCCCCGTCAGCTTCTGTTGCTGTTCGGAGGACCTTTGTAATGGAACCGAGTAACGCAAAAACGAGAACTTTCAACCAATCTTAATTTTCTATCACTGCTTCCAAACTACTTCCTAGTGGCGCGTGTACGGGTTCTTTTGCAAATAAAATGATCGACGTATGCGGTTGCTTTAATTCATTGCAACATGCGTATTTAACTGAAGAATAAGACATGTCTAGTCAACATCTTCGTCGCTACCCTTCTTGTCTTTTACGCTGCGAATGCGACCGAGCAGCTTCGCTGGCTGGGGACGCGACTCGGCCGAAAGCAACGCAGGACGAATCAGCTTGTTCTCTTCAGAGCGCTGATCTTCGTGGCTGCGGTCATGGTCTCTGCGGAAGGCCTGAAAATCGAGCTGTACGATTTGGAGATTAGTGCATTGGCTAACCTCTAGCTTCTTCGAGAAGGCTTCGAGCAGCTGCGAGAACCGCTCCACTTCCTTGCTATCGTCGTGCTTTGGTTTCTGCTTGTGCTCGTGACGCTTGAATCCGTCGTCCCGCTGTTCCACGACTCTAAATGCTCTCGCATAACCATAGCGGTAAGCATACACCGACCCCGCATTGTAAGTCCCGTTCAACGAAAAGAAATGTCCTATTGATATCCCTCATCATAGCTGTCACAGGAAATAAGCTTTCCTTTTGTGCAGTGGTCATAGCGGTAACCATAGCGGTAGGCATACGCCGACACCCGCATTGTAGGTCCCGTTTAGTGAATGGAAGTATCCTGCTGATATCCCATCCCATCATCATAGCTGTCACAGGTGTCAGGGGGCGGAAATTTCACAGATTTTGGGAAACGGTGAGGCTTGGGTGGAATGAAGCGTTCCTTTTGTGCATTGATCATTTGCCCTGCTTTCAATGCGGCCTTCGACCATAACATCCGAGCGGCATTACCGTTCCGATTTCTTGGCGGACTCGGTGTCGTTCTCCTCGGAGTCGAGCTTCAGGGACCCGCTTCGCCGAGACGGCGGTTCCCAGAACTCGTCGAATTCTGCCGCCACTAGAGCTACGACAGCGAAGAGGAAGACGAGCGTACGCATGCTTAACCAGCAACGTGGGACCTCACTCGACATTCCTTGCATTTATACCCGCATACGGAGCACAATGCTCATCCACGAAGCTTTTTTTACGGCGCAAAAATGAATGAAATGAAACGGCTCAAAAACACGAACCGTGACAGGGTATTTGGTTATCAATAACGGAATCCCAGAAGCAATGCTTAAAGTCAGATCTGGTACAATGGTTATCCTACTTCCGGGTGCACGCTGTGATCTTCGCACTCTTGATTACAATAGTTAGACGAACGTCACTTAGCATCGCGTCGGAGTGCTGAACGGCAAAGAGCGCGCTGGTGTTCCCGACGATCGTCTTGACACGCTCGTCGTAGCAATGTCAAGCGCGTCACGCTTATGTTTTAGTGCATGCAGCGCCATTGCCGGTGATCAAAAGTAGTCGTCGGCAATGCAAGATTTATTCCGGGATTCTCCACTCTTGAAATTCGCTAGGCCAATAAATGAAAGTCTAACAGATCGATGGATAGTTAAACTTCAGATTTACTCGTACTCTTAGCGGTTTGTAGCCAAAACGGGCGACTTTTCGTAACACTGATATCCCTCCGGCCCTCAAAGAGACCATGTAGCGCTGACACGAATGTCGGGGGTATAGCTCAGTGGTAGAGCGCCCGCTTCGCATGCGGGAAGTCAAGGGTTCAAACCCCTTTACCTCCAAACCTTTTTGCTCCTTCATTTTCATGCGGAAACTGAGCAGTTATTTACACAAAGTGTTGGCTACAAACGGCGACATAAAATTATAAATGAAGTTTCTAGCCTTTAGTTCCATAGTATGTACGGATAGGTTACTGTAGAAGCTTGCGAAGCGCTTCCGCTTGTGTGCCTCAAAGTGCACGTCGCTGCCCGCCTCCGGCCCAGTAAAGGGTAAGTAAAAGATTGTATGAAATGCTTTCAAGTTGTATGTTTTAACTGCAAGAAAAAAGTCGCCCTGGAAACATCCAACTTATGCGACAAGCGTAATATTCCTTGGGAGATTACTTCCCTTCTTTTGGGTCCAGCCAAACCGTCGACCCGGCGTTTAGGCCTGTTCACATCCGGATAGGGTCTCAAGCTACATTACAACACCTGCTCTGGAACTAGAAAACATCTATTCTCTCTGGAGCCGCGTAAAGGACAGTTTTTGCACGACATAGGTTTCATGGAACTAGGGAGAATCTAGGCCATATGCAACCTGTCTCACTGTCACAGTCCCGTCGGTACTCCTTGGAATAATGGTAAGCGCTTAAGTTATCACATTCTAACGCTGTTCCTAGCCGCACTGTGTGAAAATAATTGCTCAATTTTCCGCAAAAAGGGTGTAAAAACATTTGGAGGTAAAGGGGTTTGAACCCTTGACTTCCCGCATGCGAAGCGGGCGCTCTACCACTGAGCTATACCCCCGACGCTCATCACAGTGCTAAGTTTTCCTTTGAAGGAGGTAACCCGCTCGTACTATGGGATTTGTTGAAAGCCTGAAATTAATCGTACCTGGGGGAATTTTGGCTAAAAGTCATCGATCTTTGTTAAGTTTTTATTATTAAGTCTGCGGAAATTCCGCGTGTCCAGTTGGGGTAAAGCCCACGCATAGTACAACTGGGTACGTCTACGACACTACAACTGTAGAGTTTCACACATGAAGATCGAAAAAACGGAATTCGATCCTCACGACGCCAAAATGTTAGCAAGTTCTGCTTCATGCGTTGTAACCGATGAAGTCTAGAGGCCTTCTAACCATTGGCATAACCATATCGGACTACACCATAGCCCTACCAGCAAGTGTCGTTTCGGAGTCTTGGGAAGCGATGGCTCACCGCCGTCCGCCAAGATTGGACTCAGCTATTACTTGTTGGAGAGAATCGTTCCAAGTGTCGTTGTGGCGCTCCCATATGCGGCTTAACTATGACTTTGAGTGTAGAGTGTGTCTAGCCGACAACGTGTTCACTTATAATTTTGCCCAAATTCCAGATTTGAATCGTGACGATGCACCGCACGAACGCTTTGTCCACGTGTATCCTCCCGCGAACATGCTCCGCTTCCGTTAAGAAGCATAAAAACGCATAAAAAGACACCATGGACACACATAGTTCCTGCTTTTATTATTAGTCTCAGATACCTCGGTGTGCACGGTACGCTTGTGCACCCGTCAATGCAAATGATCGAAGTCATCACGGATCCTCTTCTCAAGAACCTTCGCCGTGTCGCTCATCTTGCGTAGCGCGCCAGTCGCCTCTTGCTTGACAGCCTCCTCGACCTTCTTGTGCTTCTCCTCGTGCTCCTTAAGCGACTTCTAGACCGTTCCGTTTTACCTCACTGTTCACTCTGTTCGCGATATGGGACGAAAATGCGGGTCGGACTTACCGCATTTTTCGCCACTAGTTCTTGGACCAGCCGCTCCAATTCACGTAGCTGTTGAGTCTTTGTCATTTCGTCGTTATGGAGCACGTCGTACACTCTAAACTTCAACGAAACTAAGTGACTGTTTGCGAAAGCAATGACTTACCGCTTTTTGGCGACCGATGTCAGGCCCCCTGGAATTCCCTCTTCGCCGTGGGACCTCTCGGAGCGCGAAAAAAGGCCTGGTCCGGGTGGCGGCCATGTCTGGTCAAAAGGATACTCAGCTCCAACGAGGCAAACTGAACAGAGGATGACGATGAGAAAAGCGAGGGCAACCATCCTTGTTGTTCGAAGCTGCCAACAAAGAAGACAAAAGTCGTCGGGTTTATGACGGGCGTTAGAGAGATCGGTAGCCACAAGTATTCATAAGGTTCCTCCGCTGGCCTCATTACGTGTGAGAACGGTTTGCATCGTAAATGTTGTTCTGCTATGTCTTCCCAGCACTTCCGCATGTTCGATCAGAGGGTAAAGCTTACATTCAAAGGGACGCCTTATTTGTGAAGCTTGTGCATTCTACGAAAAATAAGAAGTCGATTATTACTGCGGGATACTTCAGCCCTCGATAACGCTGGACGCATTCTTTTTGCACATACACAGCGGAGTGCACCAGTAGAGCCGCCTAGCTAAGACAAACTTTGCGATTTACTTGAGGACATTAATCAAGCTAGCGCGTGTCGATAGAGAGAGACGGCACGTGTCGAAAACGCTACAAGTCCAGCTTAGCGCCTTTCTTCGTGACGGAGAAAAACACGGATGACGAGCGAGAGAGTAATTTGAAGGACAAAACCGAAACGCTATTGAGTCAAAATACGGCACAGTACACCACAAAATCTTTTTATCGCAATTAGTAGAAAGTGCTAGCAGGACTACTGCCATCCAAAGTATAAGCTTTGAATCAGCAAATTTTGAATGAGCCGAAAGTTTTCGGCTTAGACTTGGGAATGTTGCCGCCATCTAATTTCGAGATTATTCACACCATTTCAAAGACCCGTATAAAATCTTTAAGTCCATCAGCCTTGTCTTTGGTAAGCTTGCAACTCTGCGTTCGATATATGCTTGCTTTAGCCTCCGAGATAGTAAGACCAGCTGCGTTTTCGGAAATTTATAACTCTCCTAGCTCACGGCATAGTTCATTCGTCATCGTCTTCTATCTTCTCTTCAACATCGGTACGCTTAGAGGCGGCGGGGCTGCGGACCTCTGCGGGTCCCTTCGTTGGGACAGCCTTTGCGCTGACACGCTTGGCCGCTGCTCCGGGGGATCCCTCGGCCAGGCGGGAAATAACAGCTTGCTTCTGTTCTTCGGTAAGTTCCGCGTTCTCCTTAACGTTCTAAACGAGCAGAGGGTAGCTGCCGAGTGCTAAGGAAATGACGATAAAACAGAGCACTGCTAGAGACGGTTTTTGTACTGACCACATCCGTTAATTACCCCGCGAGAAGCGCGGGTTTGAACCCTTGCCGATACGCATATAAAACGTTCTGCGTATTCAAGAGGCAAGGATCGATAAGGCACACGCACATACCAGGAAAATTGTTAACCTCCGCGGGCAGCACAATAGGTTTGAGGGCTTACCTTAATCTTTTTCGCAAGGTCCGGACCGGCAGCGTCGGAAACGACCATCAAGCAGGCGACGAAGAGGCCAGCGATCAGGAAAGTGTTCATTCTTGGGATATCCGTGTGAACGAGTAACACCCGTTGCTTCCTCGTCGTCGCCTTATACGCGAATCAGTGAATGACTCGATATTGCCTGGAAACGTAGAACGACCACCAGTCTGGCGAAAGCCCATTGTGTTCGCGAACCTTAGCTTAGCATCACAAAACGCGATGGTTTCCTGTTGAATACGCCAGTGATAACGTTGGCCTCAACGTACCCAAAAAGTTAGTCGATAAAGCACAGACAAGTGGACAGCGTCAAGCGTTAACCAAGTCAACATTTTATTGACGACGCTTGACTATTTCACTTCATAGTCACATTGGTCTCAATTCAACGTCTCTGCTTCCGATGACCAAATATGTTGCGAATGCACTGCGAAAGGAACAATGCACTAAATTCGTCAATCTCGTTTCGCTAACTCGGTGTTTGTGGAAAGCTGTCCGACCGACGCATCCTCATAAAAGGGAATGCAAACTCGAAGCACTTTTCGAAAGCTTTTGAAAACTATGCGAATCACGGCTTTTAAATAGTCGCTTAGCTTTGTCGGCTCAACTCAACAGTCTTATTAGCAATGCCTATTTCGAATAGCATCGTCTATAGAAGATAAAAAAAAATCGGCTTTTGTCGAACCGTTATTTCATCCGACATCATGGCCAAGCTCTTCTTCC
>JNEY01000063.1:0-45900 GCA_020875895.1 Aphelenchus avenae
CGAGGCTAACGCTGCCGCTGCGCCTCCAAGCAGTGGGACCTCTAACGCTGCCGCTACGTCTCGACGCGCTAGTGAAGAGGAGACCCGTCAGTTGTCGGCTAAACAGGCTGCGTATGTCGCTTTGTTGTCGCATGAGTCATTGGCTACGATTATAGGGCCAACGCGAGCGTTCTGCTTAGGCGCCGGGCACTAGCAACGGTTGCCCAGCCACCGCCATCAACGCCATCCGGTCGGGCTGCTCCTTCGCCAGCCGTCTTGCAGACAGCTGCCTCTAACACTGCCACTGCGTCTCAAGGAAGTGGCGGCGCAAACGATGCCGCCGCGTCTCAACGCAACGACGCCGCTAACACTGCCACTACGTCACAAAGCAATGGAGCCGAACAGGAGGTCCCCGAGGCTTTCGTTACACCGGCACAGCAGGCTGCGTATGTCGAGTTGTTGTCTACACAAGTCGCTAGGTACCTTTGTAGGACCAATGTGAGTGCACCGGTGAAGCGCGGTCAGAAGTTTTCGATGAAGGGATGTCTGCTAAGAGCGTAAGCACTGTCCGCGTTTGCCTTCAAAATTAGACCATCGCATATTCAAGAAACTTAACATTGCATGTTTAGACCGCATGAGCAAGCAGTCCAGAATGGAGGCGCAACGGCAACGGCTTCTAGATCGCCATCGGGCTTGCCTCTCTCTAACGGCTCTTCAGTTGGCCAGACATCGTCTTCCGGAAGGTAGAGCTTAAAGGAAAGCTTTCGCGATACAAAGGTCGTATCTTTAGAGTCCCTACAACATCTTCTGGCGCGTCCTGCGAAGCAAACGTCCAGCGGGAAGCTTCCGCGTCGACCAGTGTCCGAGCCGGACGCATAAATGCAAGGTGAGTCGTGATACTGCTACCGGCACAGCTAACAATTTCCATTGCTTTCAGCTTGAATTCTCCATTCGGTCCGATCGGGTCTTCGCGCGTGCCTCCAGCTCAAGCGACCCAGCCGCGCGCTGAACGTCCGGATCCCACGAGGGACGTCTTGAGCAGCTTCCAAACTGCGCCAAGACAGCCGCGAGAGGCAATTGTGCGTCGAAGGATGCAGATAGAATCCGACATTGCACGTTCCGTTATTGCGGAGGAATCCGAAGATCATCACAGTACCGATACCACCGAGAACGATGAGGTGTCGGAGGCGGCTTCTCTTGCGGATAACCGGGAGCACGACGAGGATCCGGACGATGACTCGGAGGAAGCCCTCGTTCCGTGGACGGAGCCTTCGCCACAGCTCTTCGCCATCATCCCGAAGAAGAAATATGTTACTGTCCGCATAGTTAACCGCTTATAACTGAAGCCATTGTAGGCCAAACTCATAGAAGAGAATCACCAGAAAATCGCTGCGGCGAATGTTCACGAACGCGTCGCGGTGACGCTGGAGTCACTTCGCAGTTACAAGCTCTACGCGAGGAACATCAATGGGCACTGGCACCGGATCCGCGTCATCAACCTTCCGGCAAGCGCACGATCCAGGGAATGTAATCCGCCTTTCGATATAGCTTAAAATCGTCCCGACTGCTTTCAGTTTCGCTCGACGACTCTGCGCTGCGTCGTCTGACCGGCGGTCTCGTCGATATCACGGAGTTGGGCCTCAGTGATGAAACGTTCGCGTACAAGTGCCGGGTAAGGTTAAGCCGTTGAGCACAGCTGAGTAATCGAGTTTAGCTGCTATACGTGCGCCCCAAAGACAACGAAGCCGGCTGGCCCAAGACGGCCGCAGCCGCCTTTCAGCGACGCTTGGCCGCCGCAGAGCACATTTCCGTCCCGGAGCTGAGCCAGCGGGACTGGGTTACCCCAGCGGAAGCGAGCCAACCTGACATGGTCCGGGGACTGGTCGACATCTTCGCGGACGGAGAAAGCGTGTCGCAGGCTTTGGTCGCGGAGGGCCACGCCGATTGGAATTACTCGACATAATCATACGTACTTTCACTTGCAGCTATCTGTCCAGTGCCTTCCGACCAAGACCTGTACTTGTATTTTCATTTTGTTCCTTCGAATGCCTACTTAGTTTCTGGGAGGAATAAAGGTTGCTACAAATTGGATGAACCGTCGCATACCTTTGTTGCCGTGTGCGGAAAACTTGACAACTAAGACAAAATATACACTCTTGTAGTTCGTAGTCCTCAGTAACAATGCACGCTGTTGTTAGAACAACAGGCTAGCAAACTATGGCCCCTATACGATGCAAGGGACTTGACTTGATTGCTGAAGGCTTGAATGACACAATGGATAAACCGCCAGGTCGCACAAGTTCTTCTGAGCAACTTTTTGCGGCTGTACGAAAATTAATAGGTACAATTATTCGGCACATGAAGGCACGCACAAACTGAACAGTGCTACATCAAGAAAGAGAGTGGCAGAGCGTATTCGGCGGGTCGTTTAAAGTTTCCACGGACCAGCGGTACACAGGCGCTTCGGTACACAGTCGTCTAGGCCAATCTAATTTCTCCGGAATCTGTAGACATTAAATTTATCAGCGCTTTTCGGAGGCTGTGTGAAGGTGTCACTGGCAGCCGGGCCTAGGGAGAGTGTTAGTGATGCATGCTTCGGACCTCGGGACGCGACGCATACTTGATCTCAGCGCACCTTTTCATCCCACAATTCCCCTCCGGTCATTCGTGAAGACCATTCAAAAGGACTAAAGGTTCACGGTTCGTTCTGGGGACATCAGTGCGAGGCTAGAAAGAAAAAGACGGTACGCCGCGCAGGCACAGACTAAATTGTCAAAATTGAGCATGTGGTTCAACGGATCGCAAACGGTTTAGCCCAGGGCTCTCAACTCCAAAACAGCGATTCCGGGCCCGGCAGGTGAAATTCCGGGGTAAATCCGGGGGTCAGGGTAAAATTCCGGGGGTAATCCGGGGGTATCTATCTAGCTGATTCCTAAACACTTTAAGCTTTATTGACGCTTCATGACAATCCCGATTAACAACTAGGCGCTGTATTTAGCCACAGTACGTGCGTTTTCAACAACTCGCGGTCTGCGCCGAAAATGTTGTGCATATCGGCGCACTCCACGTTCTGGAATTGCATTTGATTGTGAGCAGCGCCCGGGGGTAAAATTAGCAAAGGGGGTACCCTTATGATTGCGGCGGCCGAAGGCCGGCGCAACATTATAGGTAAAGGGGAAGCAAAGTTAACACCTATAACTTATAACAAGTCCGTGACAATTTAAGTCAGAGGCAAAAAAGCTGTATTTAACCCCCGGATTTTACCTATGAAAATCCGGGACAAACCGTGAAAATCCGGGGGTACCCCGGAATTCCGGGGGTGTTTGAGACCCCTGGTTTAGCCCACCAGACATGACGGGTACAAGAGGAAATTCGGCATCGCCTGAGGCCTGCTTAAGCTTCTAAAAGAGTTTTGTGGAATCGCTTTGACTATGAGTGTACGCTCGAACAACGTATTTTACACGGCGGCTTTCACTTCCGTGGACCGGGGCAAACTACCTGGACCGACTCGGAAACGGCAAAAAAACTTAAGCCGCGTAGGGGGATCGAACCCTAAGTGGCTTAGGGGCTTAGGCTCGGTGAAACGAGAAGTTGGCGGATCGAGGCGGAGCCAATCGTTTCCGCCGAAATCCTGACGCCCGGATGACCATCCTTACCTTCCGGAGGTTCAGACAATGTGGTCACTGCGAATGGAGCATGGAAAACACAATGGAACACTCAAAAACGCAGCTTCGTTGATACGAGGCGCTTTAGGGTCTGATGCGTCCAAAACATGTGAACTTAGTGACCAACCGAAAAAAAAACGCAAGCGTACTCCAAGATGTGACTTTGCATGTAGCTCTTTAAAGAGACACATCTACCTCATTTTAATGCACATTTTTCTTTGGTAACATTTGTAGCACACCAAAACGGATGTATTCTCCAAATCTTCGTTTATTATTCACAAAACCCTTAGAAAGAGTTCCTGTTTAATATTTGGAGTTTAAAAAGATTTTGCGTTTCTTTTTGTGAAACATATGGTCTTTGTTCCCATCGAAATCCTGCATCTACATGGCCCCAAGTAGAGCTCGTAGGAAGTGCTGCCTTGATCCTTGCATTCGTTTGGGAGATGAAGGAACCTCACTTGTCCCAATGTATGAGTCACTGACTGCCCGGATGGCGCTAACGCGCACACTCCTCAACGTGCCCATCACAACATCCGCGTATATCGAAGTAAACATCGCGACTGCTTGGACCCGGCTGCACGCCATCCTATCTTTGTTGTCGCTTTTTTGACCCGATGCCCGATGCCGCGCGTCCTTCTTATTCTTGGACATGTTAAGATCTGCGCATTTCGGTGGGCTTTGTTCCGTTCGAAACGAGGAAACTGAATCTTTAGTTTTTTAAAGTCTTTAGCGAAGCGGCTCATCCTCCCCGATCACCATTTGCATCGTTGGTCAGTGGTTGGTATTGTGCGTTACTTAGGGGCGTACTGGATTCTCATGCCGCCGCACTCATCATTCAGAGTCGAAATGAACTTTGCCCTTCAATGCAACCTTTTATTCAGTCCGTGGTACTATTTTTTTGCTGATTTTGGCACGTACCTTTAGACGAATGGAGGAAATTTGTCGCAATTGTTGCCAACACATTTTTTGCCTCCTTTCACTCTCAACGTGCAATGTCTATGCTTGTTTACGCAACAGCGGACGACCAAGCCGCGTAGCCAGATGAGTTATTTGATAATGACTGACTGGTTGATGGAAACACATTAAGCTCAAAATATGCAAGACAAGCACAAAACCTCCCATAACGGTTCCGGTCGTAAGAAGGTGTCGTACGCCTTGCTACTTGTGTCGGATCCCTGTAGCGGAACGGATCAGTGTAAGTCTCAATAAGAAATAGAAATAGCCCGAAAATTTGTTCTCCTTTAAGTGGTAATGTGTTGCACGAACCTCATTCAAAAGGTTCAGACCTATCTTGTTGCATATTCCTGGCATTTTCGCTCCACATCTCATCACTCTCGTCCACTCTTGCTTCCTGAGATGTGCTCCGTTGCTTGCGGAATACTACTCTATTCCACCTTGTTTTTGAATGAATTCCACTTGATGCCACTTCCGGCTTGAGACCCGCAGCGCCGCATGCGTTGACAGTTTCCGCCATCAGTCGCGCGTTCGCTTTCCTGTGCACCGTTTCACTGCATCGTACGGAGGGCTCAACTAGCTGGCACCATAGGCTTGTATGCTAAATCTTTCTTGACTGCTAAAATTGGAGCGCGCTGGCCAGATCCTGTAGTTGATAACGGCTCGGGTCGCAGAAAAGAGCATGGCACGGGATGCCTATTTACAAGGACCGACGGCTTAGCGTAGCATGGCTTCAGTGCCCGTCTGATGCGACGATTCCGACTGTCACTAAGAGATGCAATTGCGCGCTTGGCGAATCTGTAGGGGCTCAATAGAGAGAGGCACTATGCGTGTGCGAGGCCGGATGCGATTGGGTAGATATCCTCGTGCTTGTTCCACTTCTGCATCCGGGTGGCGAAAAGCAGCCCTCGGCAATAACGTCCGTCACTTCTCATCCCTCGCTCTACGGTGATAATGCCTTACCATTCGACAGAAAAGACACAAACTCCACCCGATTTCCCTCAGCATTTCCTGCGTCCAAGGCTCTGCCTCTGACATGAATCATCTTTCACATGAACTCAACAAAGCTCGTCCCCACTCGGAATGGAGTTTTAACAAATCACTTGTTCCACTTGGCGCCAAACGCGGCGCGTCAGCGTTATATTTTGCTCTACCACATCCTTTTGCCGCGTATATTTTCACTTTTTGTGCGATCGCAAACCAGTGGCGTGGCCAGATCAGGTGGCAGATAAGAAGACAGCTCCGGGTGTGAAAAGGGAGACGCTATCGCTTGCCACTTGCGACGGACCGTCAGCTGAGGGCAATAGCGGTTTTCGGGGGAAAGCTCCGGTTCAATGTGTGCTGCCTGGGTGCCGAAGAAGAAACCGGCGGCGGTGAGCCGTCGAAATGGGACGCGATCGAAATCAGCAGCTTGGCCGGCGAGCCGGCTGCGACGTCGCGAGAGAGACGCTGCTTTGGAGGGAGGGCGGCCGCCGGCGTATTCCCATTGCTGGGGTCCGCTGGCTGGCTCGCCGTCTTCCGTGGGCCAACGGAGAAGTTTCAAAAGCGTCGCCGAGCCGCCCGCATGTGGAGAGAGCGCTGCTGCTGCTCGCGGCACACAGCTTTCAGTCCAGTTCGGAGTGCGAACCGAGCGGTTTGCTGCCGCACGATGGAAGAAACTTTCATTTCCATACTCCTTTAGCGCATCTTATTAGTGTCGGCTCTATTTGTCGAAGGTGTTTTTGTTGCGCACTAATCCCAGCCACATTCCAGCAAGCCTGTTTGGCCACCCAGTCCGGTTTGTTAGATAGCAGTAGACTTAGAGCGCATGCGATCTAAGCCAACAGAAAATTTAGAGCTTCCCTGTAGATGCTTAAAGCGCTTACTTGTGTCATTCCGAAAACCTAGTGGTCTTCGACTTCGTTGCTTTTCAGTGAACCAGACACTGGGGACTCCATGCTGGATTCCTTGTTGATCGTGCAAGTGGACATACTTTCCACCTACCTATCCGCTTGTGAGTGAGAAGCAAGATGCTTGTTGGCGACAGATTGGCAAAGCCAAAGGAGCGTATCGGCTTCCGGCGCATACATTTAGGCAACTTGGCAGTAGTCTCATTTTCCCTGAGTAACTGTAGGACCAACCTTTCTTCAGCCTTTAGCCATTAATCTTCGAATTCGAGATGCTTCCTGATGCCTCGTAATTTATAACAATGCTTCACGTCGGAAAAGTTGCAATTCTTAAGTTACGACCTTGCGCAAGCCCTACTCAAGACCCATTCTTAGAGTGTCTTAGAGACATCAAGATAGCAAGAGAGTTCAAGACAGAGCAAGAATTTTGCCCTATGTGCGCCATCATAAATCGCGAATGCTTGTCACCTGTTTATTCAAAAGATTTCATCGGCACGTGCAGTCAGCTGTTATTGCTAGTACATATTCATTCGAATCTGTGGACCTCTTCTTTGATCGCAACCGTAAAAAAACAGGGTTCCTCTGCATCCGCGAAGACCACAAGAAACGCTGCTTTGTCCCGGCTTTATTTCACATCGACGTCTTTTGTCTTCGCTCTTTAGATTCCGTGTGACGCTTGCTTGTTTTTTTTGCGCGCTTTGGACGATAGCAACTCCTTTTCATGCACTTCGTGACCGACATTTTGCCCACCTAGTGACGCGCAAACGACAACCTCATCCGTTGCAAGAGGCTCAAAGCGACGGTGCAATGGACGACGAGCAGGCTCGTCATTACCTCGGGAGTCTCTTCGACGACGACGAAGTGGGGCTGAAATCGGGTACGCGTCAACATGCATGGACTCTGATAGGATGGAAACGCCTTCGTACATCATTTTAAGGGGCTGCAATGAATTTATCAAACAAGCTCTTACTGCTTTGCGGCCCTCTAAGCCTGTCGTTGAGGGTTGATTATCCTAGGCAGCTCTAAGGTAGATGTCCAGAGCCTAGGACGCATGCTTCAATGCAAACAATTTAGACTCGAGCAGTGCCGCTACGTCGCAGAGCAGCTATCACACGGCGGTCACCACGTTCTGGGCCGACTCGCCGCCACCGCCGTGCGGTACGCCGCCCGATTCGGACCAGTTCGACGAGTTCGTTGACGCCAACAGCACCGTGGAGACGAGCCGTTGGAACGGCTCCGAGTCGAGTGGCGACGCTTGCATCGGCCTCGTGCCCTTCTTCCAGTCACAGCCGCCGCCGGTACTCGCTGCGACGCCGCCGCCGTTTCACGCTGCCAGCCCGCCGCCGTTTGGCGCTGCGACCCCGCCGCCTCAGGTTCCTCTGGTGCCACCGCAGATTGATGGGCTCGCCAAGAACTACTACGAGAACTTCCCTACTCTGCTTCAGCTTTTCGAGGACAACAACCAGAACTTCCCGACACTGCTGCAGCTCTTCGAGGGCAACCACGAGGTATGGGTTACCTATTTGTCTATTTACTGGACTCAGTTGATCCGAGACATGTACCAAAGCCATATTTTGAGGACTATAACTGTTCTTTAGCAAACCCAATCGAAGTGGAACTCCACGCATGCGGAGTCCGCGAACAACTCTTTCGACCTGCCTGCCAGTGTTCCACAGTGGGTCGTGGATGCGGCCCGACAGCTGCAATACCACCACCCGATGTCCGTCAAGACCGACTGGAACGCGGCCGGGTAAGCTCTAATGACATCTCGTACAAGTGATATGGGGAACTTCCAGGTGCACACTGGAGAGGAAGTACAGCAGGAAGCACGGCAGCACGTCGACACAGGGATCGCTGATGTACGACTCTGTGCCGGACCGCCTCCGAGACCGCCTGCTGCTCGAATCCCGGGACCAGATGGAGCACGTCACGGTCGAAGAGCTGCTGAAGAAACTGCACGTTGCGGAGCCGGAAGAGGCCCTTAAGATCAAGTCGGGTCCGTTTAGCTCTCATTAACATAGTGCAATGGCTGACGAGCAAATGCCCCTGTTGTGCTGTAGCATACGAGCGAATCAGAGTTTAGAGTTAGTCTGCATCGACTGGTGTGCCAGTTACGGGTGGAATGCCTTGTACCACCCACTAATTTTATTCACCCTTGTTCTTTCTGTTTAACTAGCCACTAAATGGGTCTAACCGGTTGATGTCGTACAGACCATTCCGCTACGATTAGCACAATGGTTACTTTGTACCGTGCCACATTTCGTGTTATCTGTTAGGAACTGTTTTGCTACGGTGGTAGAATTCGCAAAACAGTTCCTGGATACTGTGAAGTAGCAGCTACCAACCAGCGCTAAATTTATGTGATTTAGCCGGTGTGCCTGCGGAAGCACCAAAGGATCAGAGCTTCGTGCAGCCCGGCGAGAGCCCCGACGACAGACCTTTTGTAAGTCAGAATGTTTTCTTGCCCGTTGCCACAATCGTTTTCAGAAAAAGGGCAAGCCATTGAGCCCCGTCAAGGCTGAGATGATCTTCGGCGACAAGGTCTGGAAGGTGGCTGGCGATAACCAGTACACTAAGCCATACGACTACATGCTCTTCCTCGAGGTGCCTCCGGTCGCGAGGTATGCCAACCGACAACGGGATTCTCTGAGCGAAACTGGCGTCGTTTAGGATGCTCTGCCGCCGCCTCTTCTACCAGGCGAACCAGCGCAATCGATGCCTCGTCATCGTCGAGCCGAACTACGATGAGTTCGGCTGGCCGGCAGACCCCATCGAGTACATCCACCAGTCCATCGTCGGCCGTATGGTCCGTCGCGTGGCTAACAACTTCGCCGAGGTATGCTATAGGAGCGAGAGTTGATTCCGGCAAGACTAGCTGGTTCCAGGCTACTAAAGATGATTGAACCGGTTTAGAACGGTGTTCTGGTGCAAGGCATTGGCGCCATATGGTTCCAGAAGAGGCACAACGACGTGATCCGCTTCCTCAGCGTTCTCAGCGCACACGTCTCGGTGCCCTTGCTGTAAGCGCTTCGTTTGGAAGTCGTACACAGCTTGTCTTATTCAGCGCCGTGCCTGCCGCGAAGTTCTACATCAAGCAGTACAAGGCGGGCGAGGGCCTTCTGCCGCTGGACCTGCGGCGTATCGCTGGTCAGAGGCAGTCTCTCCTGAATGGTAGGTCGACTTGAAAGGGTTCCGCTTTCCACGATTGCACGCGTTTAGTACCGGTGTTGATGCCCAGCCATCTCCTCCACCTGAACGACTTCTACGCGAAGCTCTCGGGCATGGAGCTCCGCGACGAGAGCGCCTGGAAGCTCATGCCGGAGCAGGCGCAGCGTCTGACGGTAGCGCTTCAAGGTCCTATACGAATTGAGGCGCCATTTGCTTTAACACGCTCGCTTTAGGCGTGCCCCTGGCACTGCCGCAGGAGCCATGGCGCCGCTATCGTTTTCGTCGTTTCCTCGTCCACACGACGGGTCGGATGCCATGTCCTACAGGGCACGACCAGGCTGAATGCCAGCAGGACTTCATCGAGACGCTCGTGGTGGTCACCGACAAAGATCAGGTGCGTCTAAGCCCCGTGATTGGCATCATCTGGTGTTGATTATTCACCCTAACAAATCACTTGATTTAGGATCTGACGGTGCATCTGAATGAGGTCTTCGTGGACCACTGGGACTCGACTATCTTCCGCTTCAACGTGGGCAACGTCGTCCAGGCCATGACGGTCAGCGGGGAGCACTCGAAGGCGGGTTTCCGCGCCATTCCGCGCAACAACTTCGTCGTCGAGGACCGCATGTGTCTGCTGCGTCCCTACCACGGCGTCCTCTTTCACGGGGATCCCACGAGCGGCTTCTACTCGGACGAGTACACGCAGAAGTTCCTGCAAGCGTACAGCGTTGAGCGGAGGTGAGTTGAGAAATTGAGAAGACGAGGATGTGATGCATGTCTCTATAAGCACTGAAATTCTCTGTTTTAGTTTCGCCGACATCGCTCGAATCTCGGGCCTGCCTTTGTGGCAGGTGCTACAGGTCGTCAAGCTCTACCTTACCTGGGAACGAGCTGTGATCGTCCACCCGATTCGCGCGGAGAACCTCTACGCTGTCGCGTCTGCGAGCAGTCTCGGTGTGATGGACAAGAAGTACGTCCTGGAGCTCGCATGAACTATTCAGAACGAAGGACATGCGTAGTAATTAGCTGTGTTTAAGGGTGAAGGAGGAGTTCGAAGCTCAGTTCTCGGGCCTCTCTCTGGACGCGGTCCTCCAAGCGTTCTACCCGCCCAAGACCCTCGGCCAGTTTAGCGTCGACTTCGGCATCCCCGCTGAACGTGCCATGGAACTGGGGCGCTTCCTTCTGCTCCACCGCCTCCTCAAGCAACTCCACTCGTGCCCGGTCGTGATGATGATCCGTGTGGACGCCGAAGAGGTGCCCATGCTCACCACCGAGTTCGTCTTGCTGCCGAAGGCACTCCTCAACAAGATCCGCGCGCTTCCACTCGACAACTGGGGCAAGGAGCACGTGCGTGCGATTTGCCGCGCCGCGTTTCACATGGGCGAGCTAGCGCAGCAGCGCATTATCGCGCAGGTGGACACGCTTATTCGGTACGTGTCTTATTTGCGCGATTCTAACTAGATAATTCTTGCTGCCATTTGAGGTCGTTTAACCCCTATTCTTCAGTCTCAGTCCGTGGCTCAACGGCAAGATTTCGGTGGAGGAGGCCGCATTTCAGACGGACGTCCGCGAAGCCGACGTGAAGCGCATGCTCAGCACGTTCTTCGAGCTCTTCGACGTCGTCAACGCGCCCGACGTAGCCACCGTCGCTTAAACCATTCCGCGAAAGCTAACATTGCTTAAAATGTTCGAGATTTTATCTTGTTCCTTTCTGACATCGCCATGCTTCCAGATATCGCAATTCTGTGTGCCTTATGGCTCCATTATCCGCTCTCTGTAGTTGTAGCCACGATTCCGTAGCGCGCAAGCGCAGTGTTGTACTCGTTTCTTACATAAACTTTTCTTTTAGTCGAAAAGCACTCTAGCAGAAAAAAAGCCCAGCATTAGCATTTGTCACTCGTTCTTTGGAAACTTCGCAGGTAGCAAAAGCATAACGCCTGGTTGTTTGTACTGCTTCTAAGGTCAGCAGACTGTGCATGATTTGCCTAATCCTAGGCGTCTGTATGGCAGGTATACAGGCATAACGTCACTCGTTTGACCTTAGAACCGTATAATTTTGCGGCATTCACCAGACTAAAACTTTTCTCTCCCTATCCTACGATTACCGAGGTGCGTCAATCTCTTTAAACGACGTGCGACGGAGCCGCATTGGGTACAACATTCGCGCCTATAAAAAAATGCCTTCTGCTTGCTTAAACCCGCTTAGCGGACAGTTGGGTTGGGGCAAGTTCTGTTTACGTTATGGTTCCCTTCCCAAATGACCCGTTGCAGGCGTGCCGTCCTGGCCAGTCCTATGGCGGACAGTACGCATTCAAATGCGTCTTGCGCAAAAAAACGGTTTAAGTCTCGTGACTGTCATCACTATGGGACACCGTACGGGGTGTTACTGCGACGAAGTCAAGTCTCTCTTCGCGATGCTGCCAAACGTGTTTATGCTTGAAAGAACAACGTAAACCTCATCGTATGCCGAATGGTAAGACCTAGCAATAGGAGCAACAAGAGCAAAAGAGCCGGAGTGGTGGTGACAATGCACTTCATTGGCCCATGCTCCTTGGCATCCTCCCACCGTTACAGTCCCATAACGGTTAAGATTGAAGAGGAAATCCGTAGACAAACTGGAAACCTGGCAATATGGCAGTATGCAAGAACGATGAGGAAACCACGGGAATGCGGAAGTAAGTAGTAGACAGACGGGACAATGCCCCCTGTCCTGAGATGTCGGTACTGAGAGTATTGTGAGAGTGTGAGTTGAGCTGACAGTAGGAGAGAGACCTGGGCGTGACAAAGTGTATGTCACCGTAAACGTAAGGCCTGTTAATGACGTGCTGCGCGCAGAGGCAAAGGCAGCGTGGAACGAGTGTCCTTAGCATGGAAGGAACGAGGTGGTACGAGCAACAAGAATACGAGCCACCAAAAGCGGAACCGGCAATTGCTCACGGTACATGCACCATCATAGCACCTGGGAGGGATAGATTCGACATGACGAAAGAATTCGAGAAGTAAGGGAGACATTGACGAATGACACGCTGTGAAACAACGATGGGAACAAATGGGAGGAAGTAGCACTCATCGAGGCGCAATGTTCGACGCAATGCTGGAGGCCTTCAGTGGTCAAGAGAACTGGCCGTTGAGAAGAAGAGGCTTGACATGCCTCCGGACGTCGATGCTTGCTGGCTGTGGGCTTCAGAGGCGGGGAAGAGACTGGACACCGCCGTCGTGTTCGCCGTCGAATGGCCATTACGGGTGCTAGCCGGAGCCGCAGAGGATAGGTCCGACGTTCCCGTAGACGTCGATGGCTGCTGCTCGGCAGTGGACGCCGTTGATAGTCCAGATCGATGCGTCGGCGAAGAGGGCAAGCTCGACGCGTCCGTGTCGATCGTCGGTTCCCGATGGCGGGCGCTTCGCTTCTCCGCCTGCTTCCTGAACAGTGCAACTTAACTCATCATGTTGGCTGCCAGCAAAGTGACTATACGAAAGCAAGACATAGACTTACTTTAGGCACTCAGCAACCACGAGCTTGAATGGCTCGATGCTCGCTTTCTTCACAGCCGGGACCTTCAGAACGGCGGCCGCGCTGAGACGATGCTGCATCGGCGCCAGGCATTGGGTGACAAGGTCCTTGAACGCTTTTGACAACTGAAGATGACGGTCATTCTCGATGCGCTGCAGCTGGGTCTCCGCGAAGGACTCGCTCTCGACCTTGTTCTTGTGGAAAAAGTCCTAGAGGAGGTCGAGTAGACACATCGTATCAAGCATTAGCGTACCGTTGGCAGTGTCTCGCGAGGCAGAAAGCAGTCGATAGCCAAGACGCCGACCGAGTACATGTCTGCCTTCTGCGTGTAGGCCGACTTAAGGCCCGTGATCCCAGTTCAGGGCTGCGGCCGCCACTTCCGGGGCCACCCATCCACGGGTGCCTTGGCAGTTGAACCTAAAGCAAGTGAAGGTCACATAGCACCCGGGAGTAACTTACGCGATGCGCTCGCCTGTCGACACGCCGAAATCCGCTATCTTCACTTCGGCCCGCTCGTTGACGAGCACATTCGCACTCTTCAGGTCCCGATGAATGACTCCCGCGCTGTAAAATTGCTTAGCGAAACGTATTCTCTTACCACATACCTGTGAATGTGCTCGAGACCGCACGTCACCTCCTTGAGGACGTAGAGCACGTGGGGCTCTTCGAACTGGAATTCGAAGAGCTTCTGCATGGTGGTCAGGCTGCCGGGACGGTAGCATTCCATTACGATGAAGCGAGTGAGTCGGCCTTGCTTCTCGCATTCGTAATACTCAAGCAATACCATCACGTTCTAAGCGTGAGGATGTCAGTACGCCTGGAATTAGAGGCTTACCTTGTGCTCAAATTGTCGCATGCATTTCGCTTCGAGTTCCGCCGACTTTCCGCCATTGGGGCCGACCTCCTTGATAGCGTACTTCACTGACGGGTCCTCACCCTTTTTGACCGACTTGTAGACCGTCCCGAATCCGCTAAACGAACGATGAAATGCTTTAAGTGCTCTAGCGCCGCTCACCCTTCACCCAACTCCGACCCAAAGTGGTACACGGCGTGCGGCGACTCTTTCTTGACGTCGAGGTTGTCGATCGCGTGTTCAGCCTGTAAGTAGTCGACTTAAGCTTACCCGCAACAACACTTTGAGCTCTTGCAGCTAGCAAGCTCAAATTTCAAATTCCTACTCGATTCGGCTTCGCATTGCCTCGCGCTTTCCCTCGTTCACAGCTCCTCTGGTGCCTGATTAAACGGGCCTTGGAGTTGGTGATGAAACCGCATTTGCCGCATTTGTAGCGGCGCTGTCCTTGGTGCTTGATTGCGTTGTGGCTTGTCAGGTTTGACGGGCTGGCAAACCAAGATTCGCAGCGGCTGCAGCGCAGGGCCGGTCGGTAGACGTCGTGGTGACACTGGTCTTTGTGCGACTCCATCTTTCGAGCGCAGGTCGTCGCGTAGTCGCAGTCGCCATCAGTGCACTTCAGCGTCCCATCCTCCTTCACGAACGCGGTGCTTCCCAGGTTCGTCGCTACGTTCTGGGCCCGCTTCACGTCGACCGAAACGCACTTGCAGGTGGCTGGGTGTTGCTTGGCATGATGACTTGTCAGATGCTGAAGGTATTCCGAGCGAGTAGATGAGTGCAGGCCGCACTCGGTGTCGCAGCTGAAGCGAGCGTCTAGACGGACGCTCCTATGCACCATACTAATCATTGAATGTTACCGGAATGCTCCATTCTCATGTGGTTTTCACGATCGCGGAGAGACTTGAACGGCCGCATGCATCGGTCACATCGGTATTCTTCGCGTTTCTCTGAAAAATCACTAATTACTTCACTGGAGTTGTCCAGTGGAGATCGTACGAGCGATCAAAGCCGTTGAGCGGAACTAGCCAGCAACCTACCGTCGTGCGTGGCCACATGTTTGCGTAGGTCGCATGCCACGCGGAATACCTTCCCGCAGTGCTCACATGGATGCTTAGCCTCCGAGTGCGCACGCAGCTTGTGTAGAGCTAGTGCCGATGGAGTTGAATGAGTGGTCCCGCACACGTCGCATTCGCACGGTTGCTCTGAATTTACACGTCATGATGATCATCAATGAGTGCGTTCAATACTTGGCCTGTCGCATCCAGCTGCATGAGTTTGCATGTGGCGATATGAGTTCCGTTTACGCATTTTTTTCTCGCAAACAGGACACTGGAACTCGTTGGAATGAGCTCGTTTGTGGCCGCGTAACGCTTTCTTGTGAGGATAGAGCTTCCCGCATTCGTCACATTCGAAGTGTCCGGCCTCGGCGTGCGCAGTCTGCTTGTGCTCGAACAAAGATGCACCCCTTTTGTATTTCTTCTCGCATTGATCGCATTCGTGCAGCTTATCTAAAAGGCAACTTCACGCTCAACTCTCTTTAAGCACGCATACCGCTGTGGGTCTCCATATGTGATCGCAATGCCGAGTTCTTGTTGTACTCCTTCCCGCATTTGACGCACTTGAACAGCGTCGGCAGTTTCGCTAGTGACATTCTAAAACGATCAAATTAAAACGAACGCACAAAAGATTGCATGAAGGCAAGAATCGGATGACGTCGGTGCGTCGGTAAGAAGACTGCACTAAATTAAGATTGCGCAATTGCACAAAAGGCTTAAAGTGGAGAGGTATTGATTGAATACGAAACTCGTTCGTCCCTTTCGTGTATAGACTGAACAGCACAGTGCAAGCGTCGCGCCAAGACTTCCACTCGCTGCGAGAATGCGGGCGGCTCGGAATATGCGGAATTACCAACTCTCGTTGATTTAAGTGTACGACGAGCGCTGGTCGGAGTGCAGTAACCGTATGGCGCTCTACCATACGAGGAGGTTTCGACGACGAATGCGACTATTGATGTCGACACATTACTTATGAGCTCTGGAATGCAGTGAAAGTCGATGTGAAAAGTTGTACCGAACATTCACAAGTGCAGACACGAATTAAAAATTTTTGCCGGGAGTGCTCTGCACATTCGCATTTGAAACAAAGTTCCTGGCGTAAAAGAACCGTAGATTCTGTTTGATTACGTAGCTGGTGATCCTTGGGGCGTAGCGGGTCTACCTAAGTCATCCATGAAGCAAATCGTTGTGCGAGGCAACGAAGGAGTTCTGGTGACGAGTGCTCTCGCCAGAAGGAGCAATACTTTCAAGCACTGTGTAGTTTCCATCAACCATACTCGGCACGACACTTTGATTCTTTTCCATGCGCAAGTGCATCGTTTCCGACGATACGGCGAAGAGCGGACGCTAAGATGTCCGAATGACATACCTACACGCTCTAATCGGAACGGTGTGACGACACCTGGTCTATTATACCGATACCAAAGTTCCATTGCAATTACAACACAATTGCCATGATGCCTTGTCTTGCTGTGACCGCCAGAAGTACCAGTAATCAAGATAGTGGGGCCAAGCCATTGATAGTCTCGCTATGCCCCTTTTTGTCAGGACCCACACTCAGAAGGTGCATTGTCAAATGCCATGGGTTTCAACAAACTCTTTTGCAACAGGTTGCGCCATTCGGGCTAGATGTGGTTTTAAGCACTAGCGTGTCGCAGTCATCAGACTTAATCTATTGCATTCCTTAGCCTACGATTATCAGCGTGCGTCACTTTCCATAAACGATGGGTAAGGGAGCCGCATTCGGTGCAACATTTAGTGCCTACGAGAACCACTCGAACTATCTAAAGCACATTAGCATGATTAACCCAGCACACTCTTATCGATGTTGCCGAGCATGTTTATGCTACAAAGAACAAAGGAAACATCATCGTATGCCGAATGGTAAGATCTTGCAATAGGAGCAACAAGAGCAAAAGGACCGGAGTGGGTGCTAACAATCGCCCTTCACTGTCACGATTCCTTGGCATCCCACCGTTACAACTCTATAGCGGTTAAGACTGAAAAGGAAATCCGTACACCATAGGAAACCTTTACGATGGAGCAGTACGGCAGCACGAAACGAATACATGTGAGCAAACTACGGATATGCGGAAGCAAATATTAGCCAGGCTGGATATGCTTGTTATGAGATAGAGCGTGTGAGTTGAGCTGTCATCAGGAGAGAGAACTGGACGAGAAGTGCATGTCCCCGCAAGGGTAAGAGCTGTTAGTGACGTGCTGCACGCAGAGGCAAAGACTGTCTGTCCTCCCCACGGAAGGAATGAGATGGTAGAGCATGAAGAATACGAGCCATCAAAAGCGGAATCGTAGATCGCTCAACGTATCCTCGGTACATTCATTCATGTTTATAACACCTAGGAAGGTTAGTGGCGATGTGACGAAGGAACCCAAGCAGTAGGGAGAAGTTGATGAATGGCACAGTTTGAAATAATGTCTCTACTTTGCTCCATCCCATGTACGCCTACATTTGCAGTAAATTGACTTTTACTTGTAGTTTACTGCCGATCCGTTTGCCTATACTTTGCCTCCTATCGTCACGTCTCTTGGCGTAAATAAATGAAATGAAATGAAAATAATGGTGGAGACAAATGCAGACAAATAGCACTCAAAGAGACAAAGTGTTCAACGCCATGCAGGAAGCCTTCACTGGTCCGGACGAGAACTGCTCGTTGAGAAGAAGAGGCTTGACACGCCTCCAGACGTCGATGCTTGCTGACTGTGGGCTTCAGAGGCCGGGAAGAGACTGGACACCGCCGTCGTCTTTGCCGTTGACTGTCCGCGGTGGGTGCTAGCCGAAGCCGCAGAGAAGTAGCTCGACATTCCCGTGGACATCGTCGCTTGCTGGCTGCGCTCGGCAGGGGCCGAGAAGAGGCTCGGCATGCCCGAAGAAGTCGTTGGCTGGTGCTCGGCAGCGGACGGCGTTGCTAGTCCAGAACGATGCGTCGGCGAAGAGCGCAGGCTCGATGCGTCCGTGTCGATCGACGGTTTCCGACGACGGGCGCTTCGCTTCTCCGCCTGCTTCCTGAACCGGTTCAATGTCATTAATTCAGGTGTTAACTGCCAGCAAAGTGACCATCTAACCAACCGGAATACGGAGGCAACGGCATAGACTTACTTTAGGCATTCGGCAACCACGAACTTGAAGGGCTCGACGCTCGCTTTCTTCACCGCCGGGACCTTCTGAACGGAGGCCGCGCTGAGACGAGTAGTCATCGGCTCCAGGCAACGAGACACGAGCTTCTTGAACGCATCCGACAACTGAAGATGACGGTCATTCTCGATGCGCTGGAGCTGGGCCTCCGCGAAGGACTCGCTCTCGACCTTGTTCTTGTGGAAGAAGTCCTAGAGGAGGTCGAGTAGGCACATCGTATCAAGCATTAGCGTACCGTTGGCAGCGTCTCGCGAGGCAGAAAGCAGTCGATAGCCAAGACGCCGACCGAGTACATGTCTGCCTTCTGCGTGTAGGCCGACTTCAGGCCCGTGATCCCCGACAGGGCAGCGGCCGCCACTTCCGGGGCCACCCAGCCACGCGTGCCTCGGAAGTTGTAGCTAAATCATACTTCGCAAGTGAGGACCATAAAGCACCCGAGAGCCGCTTACGCGACGCGCTCGTCAGTCGACACGCCGAAATCCGCGATCTTCACTTCGGCCCGCTCGTTGACGAGCACATTCGCACTCTTCAGGTCCCGATGAATGACTCCGGCACTGCAAAACTTCGTGAATAAAGACGTAGCCGTATTACAAACCTGTGGAGGTGCTCGAGGCCGCAGGTCACCTCCTTGAGGACGTAGAGCACGTGGGGCTCTTCGAACTGGAACTGGACAAGCTTCTGCATGGTCGTTAGGCTGCCGGGACTGCAGCATTCCATTACGATGTAGCGCGTGAGTCGGCCTTTCTTCTCGTATTCGTAATACTCCAGCAGTGCCATCACGTTCTAAGCACGAGGTTGTCAGTACGCCTGAAATTAGCGAACAACCTACCTTGTGCTGGAACTGTCGCATGCATTTCGCTTCGAGTTCCGCCGACTTTCCGCCATTGGGGCCGACTTCTTTGATGGCGTACTTCACTGACGAGTCTTCGCCCTTCTTGACCGCCTTGTAGACCGTCCCGAATCCGCTAAAATCAACACTGACAGCCCTTAAGTGCTCTAGGGCCACTCACCCTTCACCTAACTCCGATCCAAATCGGTACACGGCGTGCGGCGACTCCTTCTTGACGTCGAGGTTGTCGATCACGGGTTCAGCCTATAAATAGCCGATTTTAGCAGTATCAGACCCGTAGCAGTCACTATCGCAAAACGTACTCGTTTCAACTTGTTGTTGCCAAGTGCCGTCCCTTGTTCACAACTCGTTTGATGTCTGGTAAACGTGACCTTGGTGTTGGTGATGAAACCGCATTTGCCGCATTTGAAGCGCCTCTCTCCTTGATGCTTGGCGGCGTTGTGGCTCTTCAGGTGCGATGGGCCGGAAAACCAAGTCTCGCAGCTGCTGCAGCGTAAGACCGGCCGGTAGGCGTCCTGGTGGCATTGATCCTTGTGCGACTCCATCCGACGAGCGCAGGTCGTCGCGTAGTCGCAGTCGCCATCGGTGCACTTCATCGTCCCGCCCGCCTCCACGGAGGAGGTGCTTCCCAGGTTCGACGCAACTTTCTGAGCCACCAACACGTCGACCGAAACGCACTTGCAGGTGGCCGGGTGTTTGCTGGCATGCCTACGACTCAAGTGTTCACGGTACTCCGCGCGAGTAGCGGAATGCAGGCCGCACTCGGAGTCGCAGGTGAAGCGAGAATCTAAAAGGATGCTTCTATGCATCATATGAAATCAGTGAATGGCCGGAATGCTCCATTATCTACCCATTTCACTGGAGCGTACAAGTAATCGAAGCCGATGAGCAGAATTAAACAGGGACCTACCGGCGTGTACGCGCACATGCCTGCGAAGGTCTCTTGCCAAGCCGAAGATCTTCCCGCAGTGCTCGCATGAATGCTTATCCTTCGAGTGCGCACGCCGTTTGTGCAGAGCTAGTGCCGACGGGTTCCGATGGATTGTTCCGCACACGTCGCATTGGCACCGTTTCCCTGGATTTACAAATCATGATGATCATCAATGAGTGTATTGAAGACCTGGCCAGTCATCCTCACCTTCATGAGTTTCCATGTGGCGGGATAAGTTTCGTGGACGCGTTTTCTTTTCGCAAACAGGGCATATGAGCTCGGCGGAATGAACTCGTCGTTTGTGGTCGCGAAACGCTTTCTTGTGTGGAAGGCGATTGCCGCATTCGTTACATTCGAAGCGTCCCGCCTCCGCGTGTGCAGTCCTCTTATGGTGGCACAGATCTCCACGGCGTTTATACTTCTTCTCGCATTGGTCGCATTCGTGCAGCTTGCCTAAAAGCCAACATCACGCTCAAGCGACGTTAAGCACATATACCGCTGTGGGTCTCCATATGCGACCGAAGCGATTTGATCTTGTTGTACTCCTTCCCGCATTTGACGCACTTGAACAGCGTCGGCTGTTTTGCTAGCGACATTCTAAAAGGATCAAAATATAACGAATGTACGAAAGATTGCTTCAAGATCACGAATCGGCTGACGTGGGTTCGCCGGTAAGAAGGTTTCACAAAATTACGATTGCGGAATTGCACAAAATGCTCGAAGTGGAGAGGTATTGACTGAATTCGAAACTCGTTCTTCCCTTTCGTCTACAGACTAGTCGAAGGCACTCGCGCCAAAATTTCCACGCGGTGCACGAACGCGGGAGACTCGTCACGTGCAAATCCGCCAACCTCACTGATTTGAGTGTCCGGCGCGTGCCGCTCGGAGTGCAGTACCCGGATGACGCTCTAACATAAGAGGAGTTTGTCGACGCTCTACTTATGAGTTCTGGAATGAGGTGAATTAACGTCAAAATTGTTCCAAACATTCACAAGTGCAGACTCGAATTAAAATTTTTTTTGCCGCGAGTGCTCTGCACATTCGCATTTGAAACAAAGTTCCTGGCGTAAAAGAACCGTAGATTCTGTTTGACTACGTAGCTGGTGATCCTTGGGGCGTAGCGGGTCTACCTAAGTCATCCATGAAGCAAATCGTTGTGCGTGGCAACGAAGGACTTCTGGTAACGAGTGCTGTCGCCAGAGTGATCAATCTACTTTCAAGCACTGTATAGTGGCCGTCAACTATAGTCGGCACAATACTTTTGTTCTGTCCCATATGCAAATGGACGAGATGTCGAAGAGCGGAAGAGCGTACGTCTGAGACGTCGTCTTAGCGTAAGTTGCCCGAAAGACATACATGCACTAATCGGAAAGTTTGTTACACCACTGCACCTGATCTAGAACATTGACAAAAAAGTTCCACTACGGTCATTATGCCTTGGCTTACTGCGACCGCCAGAAGTACCAGTACTCGAGGCACGGGGCTATATAATGGGTAGTCTCGCAGTGTTCCTTTTTGTCAGGACCCACACTAAGAAAGTGCCTTGTCAGTGCCGTGTGTTTCAACAAACACAGCGAACACTTTGGCACTACATTGCATCGTTCGGGATAGGCGTAAAATATTTCGGTTTTCTTACTTCCAAGACTTCTCGATGACATTCCACCGGAGCGCGCATACTTCCGCGTGTTTTTCCGACGTACCCACTGCTTCCGATGTTAGCAGCGGTGAAAAAGCGTAAGCGGATTAAGGGTCGCTTTAGCCCTCAAAGAGCTTCATCTGCCCGCATCCGTCGTGAATACCGGCGGCGTAATTACGCTGAATTGCGCGCCACTGGCGGCGCTCGTTGCGCGAATCTGCTCACTACGTACGCCACCGGAAACGACCCAAATGCCACCGCTGCGGTGGGCATTAGCCGTCGGAAGGTCGTCGGGTTTAAAAGGTGGCATAATCCAGCAGCGAATGCAGACATTTCATAAAAGTTGCGCGCGAAGGTGGCATGCCTGTCATGACTTGGCAGAAGGTTGTTGGGCGTCAGTTAGCTTCAGCTTCAATGGGCGCATGCTGCGTCTCATGCCTCATGCCACGCGTCCATCTTCGAAGACGAGTGTCCGACGTTTTTCCGTCATAGATGCGGGCGGAAAACGCCCGGTGCACTTTCCTTAGCGCTGCCGGTGGACGGGTAGGCCTTGCAAGCTTCTTCGTCGGTGAAGAGTGAGTTCACCCTGCTAATTTTGTCCAACGGTCCAGTTGGTTCTTGTATTAAAACTTTTGTGGCAACGCCACGTTAATGTGCGGTTCTCCTTTAAGTACTTGCAAGTCTGCGAATCTCTGCACCTCCTAGGCTACCGCTAGATAGCGTCGTCGCTTGCTGCGCAGTCGCAGCGCTGGTCGTTTACGGGAATGTGTTGTTTTTACTTCCGCTTTGAAAAAATCAGGCGCTCTTCCGGCCCATTCGGCGTTGGTGCGCCGTATGGGGGAATGGAGGTATGCACAATTTTGATTTAGGCGTTTGCTTCGTATCGGGCCGTATATCATGTCCATTTAGAAGACTGGACAAAAGCTGGGATAATAACCCTTTCGACAGGTGATCACTGTCTTCCCAGGGAGAGCTGGCTTGTGATGGAAAGCTGGCTCAGGAATAATCGCACTGAACGGGAAGTGCAGATCCTTTATGATAGTCCAGCTTTTCGCGCTGTTTAATCCGAGCTAAGAAGAGTTTCGTTTCCTTAATCGTTACCATGGGACTATAAGCGGGCGCAAGTGCGGCTCATCTCAACATTACTTCTATTAGTTCTCCGTGGTATTTAAGCGGGCCCACATTCCGCAATACTTATTGTCCAGTGCTTGTGCAACCTTGGCGTATGCGATTGGTGTACTTCACAAAAATACAAGGATGTGTTTCCTTTTTCCTCCACAAGAGAATACTTCTGTGCAAACACGAAACACGCTTGGTTTCATTTGACTGTTATTGGCAAAAAAACCACAAAGACACTCGTCAGCTGCATTCAATCACTCGTCGATGTCTTGGCTATCTTTGGCAGGCACGTTTGCCCCCAGGGTCTAATTCAGCATTGTAGGTAAATTACCCGGCTACGCGTGCAATTTCCGCTCAAATTTCCCGCTACATTCCTGTTCCAAATCTGTCGCATGACCGTCCTTTCCCAGTCGCATTACGCAAAATCTCATTAGCATATTTACGCGTTACGCATCCAAGGCTTCCGTCGGGTGCTCTGTTTCGAAACCGACCTGCATTTTGATTGCGCCCGAACGAACAACGGGCCCGCTATGCAGTCGCAATATGGCGCGCTTGTACCATCAGGTTGTTCTTTCCGCATTCGGATGACTCATCCATCACTCCGAAGGTCTTGCGAGGAGGACCGTTCGCCGGTTAGACGATTACGAGAGAAACGTCACGATCGTTTTGCGATTTATTCCTGGCAAGTCTGGACTCTCACATTGTTGTCTGCCATAACAAAGCGAGGTCATCACCTTTCCCATTCCCCATTTATGACCTTTTCGGCAAGGGAAGATGCCTGCAAATACACAAACGCGTTCGATGCTAGATGGACAATGGACATCGATGGCGCCTCGCAGACCGCGCAATGGTGCCAAAATTATGACTCGCAAAGGTCCTTTGGGTGTTCATTAGACGCAGTTGTTGCGCAGCCCGATAGCTGTGAATAAAAGCGCACCGCGCTACGTGTGTATGCGTCAGACTCTACGAGATGAATGGACGCTTCCTCAGGGTGCACTTTATTTCCCGCAGACGCTCTTTCGCAGACGGCGGGGCTTAAATTTCCTGACTTGTGACGAATTGGATGCGCAAATGGGCTCTAGAAAATGTGGCAAGCAGGCAATACGCGATCAAAAGTGCATTTGTGTGCACCGTACAGTGCTGCCTCGGAAGCCCTGTTCTCAGTCCTCCTTAGCAAATCTCGACTGCGGATTACAGTATCGTAGACTTGATTAAGGCTTAAGTTTACTGTAACTACGCGGTGCTGCGAATGAAAACATCCTGTTTTCACGTTTCCCGGTCGGTAGTGGCATCCGGCCTGCACTTCCCATTCCCCGGTGATTCAGTACTTCCGTAGTCGGAAGGAATACGGGCCACGGAATTGTCGCGGTTGCTTTCGATTACAGGGAAGTTCCGCGATCCCGATATAGCGCATCCGATGGCGTTAGCGACGACTTCGCATTGATGTTTTGTAGGAACTTATAAGCTGATGGATGCGATTTACGTAAGGCCAGTTTAGCGGAACAGGTTTCGCAAGAAAGAGTGCTGTCATTTCCCGCCGTTGGTGCCGTTTTTGTTTTACTAATCTCGAACATGGGCCACGGTTTGTAGGGTCACATTTCCCGTAAGCCGTAAAGCGGTTTATGCAAATGCGTATTCAGCCCGTTTGTCACTTGACACCGGCAAATCTGCTCCACTTGCGAACTGTTTCGTGTCTCCGCAGTGCGGAGTCCGCACGTGCGCGGGCGAACTGCGGGTCGTAGAACAAACAAAGAAAGCACCTCGCACTCCGTCCGTTGACCTTCGCGGAACGTGCGGAGCGATCAATATCGATTCCACAGCTGCTTAGCGTCTCCCATTAGCGTACTTGATTCCAGGTGTTATGCTCCACTAGCGGTTTACGCGATATTGACAGTAATTTCCCTCTGCTTACCTATATTGCACAACTTCTAATTATAATTTCCGCTCTTCGGATGCGAGTTTACGTTTTGGTACATTTTACCGTACTTTTTTCTTGCGTGCTTGGAAAATACTGTAAGTTCGCTGTGTTGGGCAGACTTTTATTGTACTTTTCCCCTTATTTGCTCGGAAAATACTGTAATTTCGCTGCATCGGCACATTCCTTACTGTACTTGTTTGCTTGTATGCTTGGGAATACCGTAACTTCACTGTGTTGCGCGCACTTTTTACTGTAATCTTTTCCTTATTCGCGTAAAGAAAATACTGTAACTCCGCTGTGTTCAGCACGCATTTTACTGTACTTTTCCCCTTTTTGCTTGGACAATACTTCGTTATGCTATACAGGGCGCGCCCAATTTTCATACTCTAAGTGTTGTAAGTACCCTAAGCCAACCCGTCATCTATAAACCCACTCCTTAATAAACCGCTCACCTAACGCCGGAGGCTTCTGTTCGAGGATTTACAGAAAACTTCTACGGTAGTCCGAAAAATACTTTGAGCCAATGGCCACCAATTGTCCACAGTCCAAAAGTTACTTCGTCGAGGAAGAACGCGAGAGATCTTCCCGCACAAATCCCTTAAAATTGGCTCGGATTCCACATCCACCAACCCAGAGGATGCATGTCCGCTTGCTTCGACCCCGCTGCAGAGTGAGAGACGCTCCCAGCTCCCATTCAGCCGCCCGACAGCAGCAGCGGCAAATCCAACTAGTGCACGCATCAAGTGAAGTCTCTTCCTCGGACACATGCAGCGCGGCAAGTGGCGTCGGTGCGGCGAGAGACGCCGCAGTCAGAAGAGTGCTGTTCTCGCGTGCGGTCGTGCGCCCGTGTGGGTCGTCGAAATAATCAAAGTGTCCGCAGCCGACGCTGCGGCTGATGCTGCTCGCGACAGAGTGTCCTCCGTCCGTTGCGGCTACTGCTCATGCGGCGTCGGCATTTGCATCGCAAGTTACGGATATTTTGGCGGATCTGCCTTATGCGCATCTTTGGTCCCCCGTTGGAAAGTTGCCTTTTGCACTCAATTTCTACGGATTTTAGACTGCATTTTAGAAGCTACAAAGAGATACCTCCATGCGGAGTTTTATGAGCTAAAGCGCGAGACGCGTATTTTTGACAAGTTATTTCTTTATTTGGTTGCGCATGTCTCGTCTAACGCTCGTGTAGTTTCCTGATTCCTCAAATTATCAACTGCATAATTTGCCCATATTTGCGCATCCTTCCATGGCTTCACAGCTCATCTTCAGGACCTGTCCCGCGGCTATAAACAGTCATCGACTCGTCAGTCCATAGCGGTGCGGATGGTCATTGTTATGGACTTGCATTCCTCGCAAACGTTGTGTCTCCTCTTTTCGGGCGCATGTCTTTAGATCTCGCCGATAACTGAGTCCAACAATGAGCTTTTTACGGCATCCTACCGCCACAAAGGCGTCGTGGAAGCGGTAATTGCTGTAAGAGATTTTCCGCGGCTCTTTCGTGTTTCTGCGCTCGGGAACTAACTTTGTAGCTTTTCTTGCTCTCAAGTTTTCTCACGATTTCTACCCCTTCTCTCCTTTTTTGGGTAATGCGGCTTTGTGGCGAGCCCACATGCCACAATGCATCATGAGCATTGTTTCGTGGAAGTATCTCACGGCCCAGGTTTGGAAAAAACGTAACCATGGAAGGCCAATGCCAAGCCAGACTTCTCGTCGTCCTGAAACGTACTGTAATTGCCACATTTGCTGCCTTGTCATTGTCTGCTAACTTTGTCCACCATCATCGCTGAACACCGCCGTCTGCCACAAATTAGAGAAACTAGACATGCTTCAGTGCGCAGTGTCCACACCGTGTGGTGTGTCCACTCCGCCAAATGGCTCTCAACCACTAACAATAGGATCGGTTTCCTGATTGCGAAAGCCGAGTCATTCATCCGATTAATGATACGCGTCTGCCGAACCACAGTGACGCAATCAATTGCGCGCATTCGTTCACTCGTGGCTAATTCCGTGCCTAGAACAATTGCGCATTCTCGTCCTATTATATTTCTTGTCCTATAATTGAGTGTTTTCTCAATTTTTTTGTTTTGACTGAACGTTGTTCACTGGAAGGTGTGTGAGCGTACCGTTACGCCGCCGCATATCGTCACTCTCGATCTGCCACCAGCGCAGGCGCTGGTGGCATGCATCGCGCTTTCCCACGGTCTAGACTGGCTACTGTAAAGTGGCCTGTCTGCACTTAGCGTCGGTCATGCTCGGGTTTGTGGTGGTCGTCCAAAACGACTTCGTCTGTTGAAATCTCCGTAAGTCCGGAGTGTTTTAGCAAAAGGGCAGTTGCATATTTGTACGTCTCTAAAACTGAAGACAAAAATACTTGATAGGGCAGCAATTTTAAAAAAAACACATGTAGATTTTCAAATGGTTACATCCCAAACTGGTGAAATTCCCTGACATGAAACACAATTTTGCGTGAAAATAAGATGCTCGTTTCGCCAGGTTTTTCTCCTCTTTCCAGAAACACTTGATCCGTTTGCACCTGCAATGGTTAGCGGCAACAAAGGCCTTGGCTTGACTGTCGCGGCCGTGGGTGCGGCCTCCACGCGGGTCGTTCCGCGTAGTGAGCACTGTTCCCGGCAACGGTCTGTGTGTTTCGATGATCCGTCACCCACTGCCGCCGCCGTCGCTTTCTCAGCGCATCTGGCGCATTCGCGACTGCCCGATGGCGAGTCATATGGCGAAGTAATCGCTTTCGCCCGCCGCATAGCATCCGCGTGTTCAAACGATTTTTGTCTTTAGTGTGATTGGGCGCGTGATTAAGCGAGTGTGAACAGTGTCTGCGTGGTTGACTCGCGTGCTTCCTGTTCAGTAGCCCTGTTTGGGAGCATTTTATATCAAATGCATGTACTACCGTGTATTTTGCCTTTTTTTAACTAGTATGTCTAGCCAAACACAAGAAAAAGATTTTAAAAAACTGGCATAGAAGTTCCATATAATGTGTTACCCCGTTGTTCTCTCTCTCTCTCTGTATTTTCAGTTTTAACTTTGACATTAATGTGCCTTTTGTGTTTTAAGCGCTGTAAGTGACTCCCAAAAAAAACGTCCACCATAAATCTGTGACGTCGATTTGCCCCACGCGCGTCTCCGTGTGACGTCACGCGGAGACGATAACGTCGATTGATTGCGCCACGCTGACGCTTATACGATGTGCGCTAAGCGCGTGATCTGGAAAATGACGCGCTAATGCGGAAGCGACGCGTCCTTCGAGGAGGCCCCCTTTGAACGAGTGATCAGCGGTTATGGACAAGCTGGCGCAGCCGCGCAGCGCTTGGTTATTTGTGTAAGCGATCGCATATGAAATTAGAAAACACCTTCCTTCCGCAAGCGATTTTCTCGCCAAATTAACATCCATGGATCCATCCATGAGTCGCTCTGTGAGTTGGCCGCTCGAAGCCTAGTGCTCCGCAAAGTGTCCGTGACATTGCATTGATAGCGTGCTGCGTCTTAAATTTCCGCACTGTTATGCGAATGAATCAAGCTGATGAAGGCGTACGGCTATGAGCATTAAGTTTATCCACCCACGAGTCTACACCCTGAAGAGAATTTTTCTTTGACGCAATGCGATCTGTAAAAACACCTCCGGCATTGATTCACTTTCGCTGAATCGACTCCTGCGGCGATGCAGGCTCTCGGGCGTCGAGGCCGCCGCGGCTGCTTTACACCCCTCGTAGGTGTTTTGATTGATTGAAGTGACTCGGACATCGGCAAAGTTGTTGTCCTCTGGTCGTCGCATCGCCTCCGTCAGCCGCCAGCGACCACCGCCGCTCTCGGCGGCCGAGCGCGTTTTCACGTCGCCTTAGTGCAACTCTCGGCTCGGTTCTTGATCCGAGTCGTTAGACGCTGCGTGACGGGTTTTGTAAAGTTTTTATTGCGCATTTACGTGTGCGCGCCTCCGCTGACGAGCCGTAGTTCGAAATGTTTTGTCATCAAACGCAGTCGTGGACACTCGGCTCGGAGGTTCTGAGCGGTTGATGACGCTAAAAGGCCTAAGTGACCCGGGTCCATGCGCCTGTTCATTGCCCTTAGCCGGAGAAGAGCCGTTTCTTTCTTCTAAAGGCTAGACTTTCTACGTCTATGTAGCTGGGTCAAAGCAGACCATACTGCACTTTTGGCGGTTGGATACTTCCTCATCATCCTATTTCCCTAAGTACATTTGCATATTTTGGCGCGTGTCTAAAGTTTGAGACGTAAACTGCAATGCGCCGTGCATTTTTAGTGGCATCTTCCTGTGGCCGTGCTTCCTTCCGATTCACTAGCCCAGAATGCGTTTACTATTCGTGTGATAGCTGCAGCCAGGTGTAATTTGGCGCGACCGGTGACTAACTCCCCTTACTCGCAGGCGTCCAAACAAACTCAGCTCTAATTGCGCGGTTCTCGGTACAGTGGGCGGTGGTCGTCGGATTGTGCCCGTTTACTATGTGCCGTTCGTTTCTCGGAAAACGGCACTTTCTCACTTCGTCCAATCCTTTGATCTTCTCAGTGCGTCTGACTTTGGGTGCGGTGGCGGTTGAAGTGCTCATTGAGACGGCTGAGTAAATGCGGATTAACTTGACGGTGAGGGGCAAACGATCAAAGAAACATTTTAATGACGACTGTAATCGAATTCCTCGCGAGTCCTGAACTTGTACACTTTAGCGCCCAATTTTACTAGCTCTTGTACATTTGAAGCTTGCTTATGTGTCCTCCAGGGCTCTGCTTGTTACGCGCGCGTTCGTAGTAGAAGGGGACTACTTGCCCTCTACTGCTCTATATACGTACCACGTGACATCTTGTTGATGCGAGCACCCAAGCCATAATCTTTGTTGTAGTATAACAATCTTCTCTCAGCCGCATGCTTTCTTTCCCATGCGTCCACACTGGTGGATACCTTCCTGGGAAAGCTGCACGTTTGTTTACGCGTTCACGCCTTAGCCCTCTAAGCCATCGTGGGCCAGCTCTTCCACTGCGTGCCACCCAGCGCGTAGGCCGGCTTGGGGGAAGTGACCGCCGCTAAGAAGATTGCGGCGCACACAATTTATTGCGCTTAACGAAACTAATTCCTCGGGGAGCGGGGCGGTCTTCCGGTTGCGAAAAAAACCCGTCTCGGCATCGCTTTCCGGCCGATGCGCCGCGGAGTGTCGGCGTAATGAGGTTTAGAGACCGCTCCGACTTTGTTGGTGCCCAAAGCGGAGAATGGCGGAATTAGATTCGTGAGATTTCCAAACTTTGTTAGCCGTCTTTGTTAGACTGTCGTTAATTGCTCAAAGAAAGCGCTTGTACCTTGGTCGTTTTGGACCCAAGTCGATCCGCACTCTCGACATTTTAGCCCTATCGACAGATAGTGCCGATATCGATGCTTCTCGGTTTTCGGCTAAGCCACTCCAATGAGGGCACCAGCCCACTTCTCCGTGGACACTAATCCTACGAAAAATCTCTGCTGTCAATCATTCTTTCTTCCGGGCCTCTAGAGGCAACAATCCGTCAAGATGGACGGCCATAAAGCGGAAATGAAACGCGGAAGTGACTCCTCGAGGCGTTCGTGTTTTCTTCAAGCCTTTGCTTGTTCTCAAGCTAACATTGCAATTTCATTTTTTCGCAAATTTTCGAAGTTTGACCTGTATGTTAAAAAGTGGTTAATGGGTAAAATGTTGTGATTTATGTGTGCTAATCGTTTGCGACATGACGTTGCTTATCCGGAGCTTGTTTTCGCGTTTCAGATCCTTCTCGAAATCGCGCAAATTACCTCTTCACGTTTGTACTTTTCTCGCGTGATTCACCCTCCAATTAGCCAGCCGGCACGCTTCCTAATGTTAGCGTTTACAGAGTCCAACCACGAAGCGANGCCGTCGCATCTCTTTGTTGCCGTGTGCGGCAAACTAGATAACTAAGATAAAATATATACGCTTGTAGACTGTAGTCTTTGGTAACAATGCACGCTGTGGTTAGAACAACAGGAGATAGCAAACTATGGCCCCTACGCGATACAACTGGACTTGACTTGATTGCTGAAGGCTTGAATGGCATAACGGATAAACCGCCAAGTTGCACAAGTTCTTCTGAGCAACTTTTTGCAGCTGTACGAAAATAAATAGATACTTGAATTGTTCGACACATGAAGGCACGCACAAACTGAACAGTGCTGTATCAAGAAAGAGAGTGACAGAGCGCATTCGGTCTAGTTCTCCGGAATCACTGAACATCAAATTTATCAGCGCTTTTGGGAGTCAGTGTGAACCTGCAGGTAACACTGGCATCCGGCCCTAAAGAGAGTGTTAGCGGTTTACGGGACATGGGATGTGTACTTGATTTCAACGCCCATGTTGCATTCCACAATGTCTTCTCGGACATTAGTGTATTCAGAAGGACTAAAAGCGACCCGTTCTACGTGATACATTCCGTGCGTTCCGGGACATCACTGCGAAGCAAGAAAGAAAAAGACGGCACGCAGCACAGGCACAGCTAAATTGTCAAAATTGAGTATGTGGTTCTACGTATCGCAAATGGCTTAGCCCAGCAGACGTGACGGGCACAAGACGAATTTCGGCATCGCCTGAGGCCTGCTTAAGCTTTTAAAAGGGTTTTGTGGAATCGCTTTGACTAAGAGTGTCTTCTGCTCTAACAACGTATTTTACGAGGCGGTTTCTGCTTCGTGGACCCCGGAAAACTACCTGGGCCGACTCGGAAGCGGCAAAAAAACTTGAGCCGCGTAGGGGGCTCGAACCCCTGACATTCAGATTAAAAGTCTGACGCTCTACCAGCTGAGCTAACGCGGCAAGTACGGAAGAGTGCGGGTAAGAGCGTCGTGTGTTCCAATGCAAGTGGTCCCGGGTCCATCGTAGCAAGTGACTACCGGAGGGAATTGTTCATTTGGCTCAGATGTTCGAACCTCCTATACGGTTAGCAAAAATGCGGGTTTTGTGGTTGGTTTGCGATCAACATATGAGCAGTCTTCGCGCTTTCCTGCTGAATGTACTACCAGAAAAGTTTTAGCAAGTTGGTCGATTTGTCATCTTCTTCTCGCTCCCTTAAAATGGACCGAATCACAGTTTTGATCAGCTTCGTTGTCAAGAGGCGGTTTCGGGTCTGATACGACCTCCTATCGCGACCTTTGTGGCCAACCAGTAAACGCAAGGATATTCTAAGGATAAACTTTGCATGTTGCTTTTTTAAAGGGGCGCGTCATTTTAGTGCAAGCGTTTCGCTGGTAACTTTGTAACAGACTAAAACACCTGTATTCTCCAAAAACTGGTTTATTGTTCGCAAGAACCCTAAAAAGAGTTCCTGTTTAAAGTTTGGAATTTAAGAAGGCTTGGCATTTTTTTGTAAAAATTTTTAGTCTCTTTGGTGCCAAGGAAGTCCTGCATCGAAATGGCCCCAAGGGGTAGGGGTGCTGCTTTGACCCTTGCATTCATGTTTAGGAGCTGAAGGACGTCCACCAGTACCAAGCATGAGTCACTGCCTGCCAGATGACGCTAAGTCAACGCGTGCGCACTCCCCAACGTGCATCCCCATCACAACATCCGCGTCTATCGAAGTAAACATCGCGACTGCTTGGACCCGGCTGCAAGCAATCCTATCTTTGTTGTCGCTTTTGACCCAATGCCCGATGCCGCGCGTCCTTCTTATTCTTGGACATGCTAAAAGCTGCGCCTTTCGGTGGGCTTTGTCCCTTTCGGAACGAGGAAACAGATCGTTGTTTTTTGTCTTTGGTGAAGCGACTCATCCTTCCCGATCACTATTTGCTTCGTCGGTCAATGGAGGGTATTGTGATGGTGATCACGGTTTCTTTGTCATGACTAGTCTGAAAAATCCTAGAATCTAAGTCACCTGCCGCGACCTTTTTATAGGCATAAGGGCGTGCTGGATTCTCATGCACTCTCTCTCGCACTCATCATGCAGATCCGAGATGAACCTTGCCCTTCAATGCAACGTTAAGTCCTGAACATATTATGTTTTGCTGATTTTGGAACTTACCTTTAGACGAATGGGGCAAATTTGTCGCACTTGCCAAAACATTTTTTGCCTCCTTTCACGCTCAACGCGCAATGCTTATGCTTGTTTACGTGACAGCGGACAACGGCCAAGCGGCGTAGCCAGCTCAGATGGTTGATAATGACACGGTGTCGGAAACAAATTAAGCTCGAAATATTCAAGACAAGCACAATAGCTCCCACAACGGTTCCGGTCGTCAGAGCATGTCGCACGCCTTGCTACTTGCGGTGGATCCCTGTAGCGGAACGGATCAGTGTTACCTCAGAGGATCCCGCGGTAATGTGTTGAACGAACCTCATTCGAAACGTTCAACCCTACTTTGTTGCATATTCCTGCCATTTTCCCTCAACATTTCATCACTCTCTTCCACTCCTTGCTTCCTGAGATGTGCACCGTTGCTTGCGGAATACTACCCTATTCCACCGTGTTCTTGAATGAATTCCACTTGATGCCACTTCCGGCTTGCGACCCGCAGCGCCGCATACGTTGACAGTTTCCGCCATCAGTCGCGCGTTAGCTTTCTTCCTGTGCACCGTTTCACTGCATCGTACGGAGGGCCCTACTAGCTGGCACCATAGGCTTGTATGCTAAATCTTTCTTGACTGCTAAAATTGGAGCGCGCTGGCCAGATCCTGTAGTTGATAACGGCTCCGGTCGCAGAAAAGAGCATGGCACGGGCTGCCTCTTTACGAGGACCGACGGCTTAGAGTAGCATGGCTTCAGTGCCCGTCTGGTGCGACGATTCCTACTGTCACTAAGAGATGCAATTGCACATTTGGCGAATCCGTAGGGGCTTAATAGAGGCACTACGCGTACCGCATGCGATTGGGTAGATATCCTCGTGCTTGTTCCACTTTTGCATCCATGTGGCGAAGCAGCCCTCGGCAATAACGTCGGTCGCCTCTCATCCTTCGCTCGACGCTGTCAGTGCCTTACCATGCGGCAGTAAAGGCACAAACTCCACCCGATTCCCCTCAGCATTTCCTGCGTCCAAAGCTCTGCCTCTGACATGAATCATCTTTTAAACTCAACAAAGCCCATCCCCAATCGGAATGAAGTTTTAACAAATCACTTGTTCTACTTGGCGCCAAACGCGGCGCATCACCATTATATTTTGCTCCACCACATCCCTTTGCCGCGTATATTTGCACTTTTTGTGCGATCGCAAACCATCGGCGTCGCCAGATCAGGTGGCAGATAAGAAGACAGCTCCGGGTGTGAAAAGGGAGACGCTATCGCTTGCCACTTGCGACGGACCGTCAGCTGAGGGCAATAGCGGTTTTTGGTGGAAAGCTCCGGTTCAATGTGTGCCGACCGGGCGCCCAAGGAGAAACCGGCGGCGGTGAGCCGTCGAAATGGGACGCGACTGAAATCAGCAGCTTGGCCGGCGAGCCGGCTGCGACGTCGCGAGAGAGACGCTGCTTTGGAGGGAGGGCGGGCGTATTCCCATTTGCTGGGGTCCGCTGGCTGGCTCGCCGCCTGCCGGGGCCAACGGAGAGTTACAAAAGCGTCGCAGATCCGCCCGCTTGTGTAGAGGGCGCTGCTACTGTTCGCGGCACACAGCTTTCAGTCCAGTCCGGAGTGCGAACCGAGCTGTTTGCTGCCGCTCGGTGGAAGAAACTTTCTCATTTCCATGCCCTTTTAGCGCATCTTATTAGTGTCGGCTCTATTTGTCGAAGGTCTTTTTGTTGCGCACTAATTGCAGCCACATTCCAGCGTGCCTGTTTGACCACCCGGCCCGGTTTCTAGATAGCGGGAGACTTAGAGCAGGTGCGATCTAAGCCAATAGAAGATTTAGAGCTTTTCTGTAGAGGCTTAAAGCGCTTCCTCCAGTCATTCCGAAAACTTAGTGGTCTTCGATTTCGCTGGTTTTTCGTGAACCAGATATTGGGGACTCCATGCTGGTCGTGCAATTTGACATGCCTTCCTATCCGCTTGCGAGTGGGAAGCAAGCTGCTTGTTGCTGCCAGATGCGGTTTCGCAAAACCAAAAGTTAGGAGCATATCGGCTTTCGACGCACAGGTTTAGGCAACTTGGCAGTAATCTCATTATCCCTGAGTGACTGTAGGGCCAACCTTTCTTCAGCTCTTAGCTGTTCCTCTTCGAATTCGAGATGCTTCCTGATGCCACGTAACTTATAACAATGCGTCATGTCGGAAAAGTTGCAATTTTTAAGTTACGACCTTGCCCAAGTTCTACTCGAGATCCATTTTTAGAGAGTCTTAGAAGACTGAGAGAGAATTTTGCCCTATGTGCGCCATCATAAATCGCGAATGCTTGTCACCTGTTTATTCAAAAGACTTCATCGGCACGTGCGGTCAGCTGTTTGTTGTTAGTACCTATTCATTCGAATCTGTGGACCTCTTCTTTGATCGCAACCGTAAAAAAACAGGATTCCTCCGCATCCGCGAAGACCACAAGAAACGCTGCTTTGTCCCGGCTTTATTTCACATCAACGTCTTTTGCCTTCGCTCTTTAGATTCCCTGTGACGCTTGCCTGCGTTTTTGCGCGCTTTGGAAGATAGCAACTCCTTTCATGCATTTCGTGACCGACATTTTGCCCACCTAGTGACGTGCAAACGACAACCTCATCCGCTGCAAGAGGACCCAAAGCGACGGTGCAATGGACGACGAGCAGGCTCGTCATTACCTCGGGAGTCTCTTCGACGACGACGATGTGGGGCTGAAATCGGGTACGCATCAACATGCATGGACTCTGACACGATGGAAACGCCTTCGTACATAATGTTTAAGTTTAGACTTTACACTCTCTCAATCATAGAGTTGGGCTAAGCTTAAAATGTCTACCAAATCCTTGTCTATGCTCCAGATAAGACTACCAACGTGTCAGCTTGAGAAACAGACTAAGGAAGCATGATAAGCACTGAGTGTTACGCAACGGTTAAGGCTAACTCTAAGGGCCGTTTGGACTGCAATGAGTTTATCAAACAGCTCTTACAGCTTTGAGGCCCTCCAAGCATGTCGTTGAGGGCTAGTATCCTAGGGAGCTCTAAGCTAGATGTCCAGTGCTGATGACGCATGCTTCAATGCAAACAATTTAGACTCGAGCAGTGCCGCTACGTCGCAGAGCAGCTATCACACGGCGGTCACCACGTTCTGGGCCGACTCGCCGCCACCGCCGTGCGGTACGCCGCCCGATTCGGACCAGTTCGACGAGTTCGTTGACGCCAACAGCACCGTGGAGACGAGCCGTTGGAACGGCTCCGAGTCGAGTGGCGACGCTTGCATCGGCCTCGTGCCCTTCTTCCAGTCACAGCCGCCGCCGGTACTCGCTGCGACGCCGCCGCCGTTTCACGCTGCCAGCCCGCCGCCGTTTGGCGCTGCGACCCCGCCGCCTCAGGTTCCTCTGGTGCCACCGCAGATTGATGGGCTCGCCAAGAACTACTACGAGAACTTCCCTACTCTGCTTCAGCTTTTCGAGGACAACAACCAGAACTTCCCGACACTGCTGCAGCTCTTCGAGGGCAACCACGAGGTATGGGTTACCTATTTGTCTATTTACTGGACTCAGTTGATCCGAGACATGTACCAAAGCCATATTTTGAGGACTATAACTGTTCTTTAGCAAACCCAATCGAAGTGGAACTCCACGCATGCGGAGTCCGCGAACAACTCTTTCGACCTGCCTGCCAGTGTTCCACAGTGGGTCGTGGATGCGGCCCGACAGCTGCAATACCACCACCCGATGTCCGTCAAGACCGACTGGAACGCGGCCGGGTAAGCTCTAATGACATCTCGTACAAGTGATATGGGGAACTTCCAGGTGCACACTGGAGAGGAAGTACAGCAGGAAGCACGGCAGCACGTCGACACAGGGATCGCTGATGTACGACTCTGTGCCGGACCGCCTCCGAGACCGCCTGCTGCTCGAATCCCGGGACCAGATGGAGCACGTCACGGTCGAAGAGCTGCTGAAGAAACTGCACGTTGCGGAGCCGGAAGAGGCCCTTAAGATCAAGTCGGGTCCGTTTAGCTCTCATTAACATAGTGCAATGGCTGACGAGCAAATGCCCCTGTTGTGCTGTAGCATACGAGCGAATCAGAGTTTAGAGTTAGTCTGCATCGACTGGTGTGCCAGTTACGGGTGGAATGCCTTGTACCACCCACTAATTTTATTCACCCTTGTTCTTTCTGTTTAACTAGCCACTAAATGGGTCTAACCGGTTGATGTCGTACAGACCATTCCGCTACGATTAGCACAATGGTTACTTTGTACCGTGCCACATTTCGTGTTATCTGTTAGGAACTGTTTTGCTACGGTGGTAGAATTCGCAAAACAGTTCCTGGATACTGTGAAGTAGCAGCTACCAACCAGCGCTAAATTTATGTGATTTAGCCGGTGTGCCTGCGGAAGCACCAAAGGATCAGAGCTTCGTGCAGCCCGGCGAGAGCCCCGACGACAGACCTTTTGTAAGTCAGAATGTTTTCTTGCCCGTTGCCACAATCGTTTTCAGAAAAAGGGCAAGCCATTGAGCCCCGTCAAGGCTGAGATGATCTTCGGCGACAAGGTCTGGAAGGTGGCTGGCGATAACCAGTACACAAAGCCCTACGACTACATGCTCTTCCTCGAAGTGCCTCCGGTCGCGAGGTATGCCAACCGACAACGGGATTCTCTGAGCGAAACTGACGTGGTTTAGGATGCTCTGCCGCCGCCTCTTCTACCAGGCGAACCAGCGCAATCGGTGTCTCGTCATCGTTGAGCCGAACTACGGTGTGCTCGGCTGGCCGGCAGACCCAATCGAGTACATCCACCAATCCATCGTCGGCCGTATGGTCCGTCGCGTGGCTAACAACTTCGCCGAGGTATGCTGTAGGAGCGAGAGTTCATTTCGGCAAGACTAGCTGGTGCCAGGCTACTAAAAATGATTGAACCGGTTTAGAATGGTGTTCTGGTGCAAGGCATTGGCGCCATATGGTTCCAGAAGAGGCACAACGACGTGATCCGCTTCCTCAGCGTTCTCAGCGCACACGTCTCGGTGCCCTTGCTGTAAGCGCTTCAGTTTGGAAGTCGTACACAGCTTGTCTTGTTCAGCGCCGTCCCCGCCGCGAAGTTCTACATCAAGCAGTACAAGGCGGGCGAGGGCCTTCTGCCGCTGGACCTGCGGCGTATCGCTGGTCAGAGGCAGTCTCTCCTGAATGGTAGGTCGACTTGAAAGGGTTCCGCTTTCCACGATTGCACGCGTTTAGTACCGGTGTTGATGCCCAGCCATCTCCTCCACCTGAACGACTTCTACGCGAAGCTGTCGGGCATGGAGCTCCGTGACGAGAGCGCCTGGAAGCTGCTGCCAGAGCAGGCGCAGCGTCTCACAGTCGCGCTTCAAGGTCCCCGACCCATTGAGGCATTTTTCCGTTCACACGCTCAGTCTAGGCGTGCCCCTGGTGTTGCCGCAGGAGCCGTGGCGCCGCTATCGTTTTCGTCGTTTCCTCGTCCACACGACGGGCCACATGCCGTGCCCTACGGGACAGGGGCACGCTGAATGCCAGCAGGACTTCATCGAGACGCTCGTGGTGGTCACTGACAAGGATCAGGTGCGTCGAAGCCCCATGACTGACATCATCTTGTGTTGGTTATTAAACGTAACATCATTTGATTTAGGATCTAACGGTGCATCTGAATGAGGTCTTCGTGGACCACTGGGACTCGACTATCTTCCGCTTCAACGTGGGCAACGTCGTCCAGGCCATGACGGTCAGCGGGGAGCACTCGAAGGCGGGTTTCCGCGCCATTCCGCGCAACAACTTCGTCGTCGAGGACCGCATGTGTCTGCTGCGTCCCTACCACGGCGTCCTCTTTCACGGGGATCCCACGAGCGGCTTCTACTCGGACGAGTACACGCAGAAGTTCCTGCAAGCGTACAGCGTTGAGCGGAGGTGAGTTGAGAAATTGAGAAGACAACGATGTGATGTATGTCTCTAAAAGCACTGAAATTCTCTGCTTTAGTTTCGCCGACATCGCTCGCATCTCGGGCCTGCCTTTGTGGCAGGTGCTACAGGTCGTCAAGCTCTACCTGACGTGGGAACGAGCTGTGATCGTCCACCCCATTCGCACGGAGAACCTCTACGCCGTGGCGTCTGCGAGCAGTCTCAGTGTGATGGACAAGAAGCACGTCCTGGAGCTAGCATAACTTTTAAGGACAACGGAGATACGTAGTAAATAGCTCTGTTTAGGGTGAAGGAGGAGTTTGAAGCGCAGTTCGCGGACCTCTCGCTGGACGTGGTCCTGCAAGCGTTCTACCCGCCCAAGACCCTCGGCCAGTTCAGCGTCGATTTCGGCCTCACTGCTGGACGTGCCATGGAGCTGGTGCGCTTCCTTCTGCTCCACCGCCTCCTCAAGCAACTCCACTCGTGCCCGGTTGTGATGATGATCCGTGTGGATGCCGAAGAGGTGCCCATGCTCACCACCGAGTTCGTCTTGCTGCCGAAGGCACTCCTCAACAAGATCCGTGCGCTTCCGCTCGACAACTGGGGCAAGGAGCACGTGCGTGCGATGTGCCGCGCCGCGTTCCACATGGGCGAGCTAGCGCAGCAGCGCATCATCGCGCAGGTGGATACGCTTATTCGGTACGTGTCCCATCTGTGCCCTTTTAACTAGAGAATTCTCTCTGTCATTTGATATCGTTTTCACCCTCATCTTTCAGTCTCGGCTTGTGGCTCAACGGCAAGATCTCGGTGGAGGAGGCCGCATTCCAGACGGGCGTCAGCGAGGCCGACGTAAGGCGCATGCTCAGCACGTTCTTCGAGCTCTTCGACGTCGTCAACGCTCCCGACGTGGCCACCGTCGCTTAAATCTGCCACGAAACCTAACATCGCTTTAAAATGTTTGAGATTTTATCTTGTTCCTTTCTGACATCGCCATGCTTCCAGATATCGCAATTCTGTGTGCCGCATGGCTCCCTTATCCGCTCTCTGTAGTTGTAGCCACGCTTCCGTAGCGCGCAAGCGCAGTGTTGTACTCGTTTCTTACATAAACTTTTCGTTCAGTCGCAAAGCACTATAGCACAAAAAAGCACATCATTCGTTCTTTGGAAACTTCGTATGTAACAAAAGCATAACGCCTGGTTGTTTGTACTGCTTCTAAGGTCACCAGACTGTGCATGTTTTTCCTAATCCTAGGCGTCTGTATGGCAGGTATACAGGCATAACGTCACTGGTTCGACCTTAGAACCGTATGATTTTGCGGCGTTCACCAGACTAAAACTTTTGCTCTCCTTATCCTACGATTACCGACGTGCTTCGATCTCTTTAAACGACTCTTTAAACGATTTAAACGAGCCGCATTGGGTACAACATTCGCGCCTATAAAAACTCTTCTGCTTGCTTAAACCCGCTTAACGCACAGTTGGGCTGAGGGGCAAATTATGTTTCCGTTATCGTTCCCTTCTCAAAGGACCCGTTGCAGACGTGCCGTTCTGGCCAGCCCTATTGCGGAGAGTACGCATTTAACTACGTCTTGCGCTCAAAAGTCTCAGTCTCGTGACTGCCCTCATGATCGGACACTAGACGAGGTGTTACCGCGACGAAGCCAAGTCACTCTTCGTGATTGGACCAAACGTATTTATGCTTCAAAGAACAACGAAAACCTCATCATACGCCGAATGGTAAGGATCTTGCAATAAGAACAACAAGAGCAAAAGAGCCGGAGTGGTGGTCCAATCGCAATTCATTGCCCCATGCTCCTTGGAATCTCACCTTTAAATCCCCATAACGGTTAAGACTGAAAAGGGAATCCGTAGACAAACTGGAAACCTGACAATATGGCAGTATGCAAGTATGAAAAGTATGAAGAAGCACTATGAGATAACCACGGGAATGCGCAAGTAAGTAGTAGCCAGACGGGATGATGCCCCTTGTCCTGAGCTGTCAGTATTGAGACTGTGTGAGTTGCGCTGCCAGTAGGGGAGAGATCTGGGCGTGAACAAATTGTATGTCACCGTAAACATAAGGGCTGCTAACGACGTGCTGCGTGCGGAGACAAAGGCAAGCGAGAAATGAGTGACCTCAGCATGGAAGCAACGAGATGGTAAGAGCAACAAGAATACGAGCCATCAAAAGCGGAACCGTCAACCGCTCACGATGCATGCACCATCGCAGCACCTGGGAGGGCTTGTTTCGACATGACGAAGGAATTCGAGCAGTAAGGAAGAGATTGACGAATGGCACACTGTGAAACAACGATGGGAACAAATGCAGATAAATAGCACTCAAGGAGACAAAGTGTTCAATGCCGTGCCGGAAGCCATCAATGGTCCAGTGAACTGGCCGTTGACAAGAAGAGGCTTGACATGCCTCCGGACATCGATGATTGCTTACTGCGGGCTTCTGAGGCCGGGAAGAGACTGGACACCGCCGTCGTGTACGCCGTTGGATGTCCGCGGTGCGTGTCAGCCGTGGTCGCAGAGAAGAGGTTCGACGTTCCCGTAGACGTCGACGCTTGCTGACTGCGTTGGGTAGAGGCCGAGAAGAGGCTCGACATTCCGGAAGACGTCGATGGCTGCTGTTCGGCAGCGGACGTGGTTGATAGTCCAGAACGATGCGTCGGCGAAGAGCGCAGGTTCGATGGTTCGATGCGCCGGTCGTTGATTTCCGACGACGTTCGCTTCGCTTCTCCTCCTCCTGCTGCTTTCTGAACCGGTTCAGTGTCATTAACTCAGGTGTTAGCTGCCAAAAAAGTGACCAAGGTGGATACGAAAGCAACGCATGGACTTGCTTTAAGCACTCCGCGACCAGATCCTTAAAGGGCTCGACGCTCGCTTTCTTCACAGCCGGCACCTTCTGAACGGCGGCCGCGCTGAGACGCGTAGTCATCGGCTCCAGGCAACGAGACACGAGCTTCTTGAACGCATCCGACAACTGAAGATGGCGGTCATTCTCGATGCGCTGGAGCTGGGCCTCCGCAAAGGACTCGCTCTCGACCTTCTTTTTGTGGAAAAAGTCCTAGATGAAGGGGTAACGCGTCGTTCACAGCAGTAGCCTACCGTAGGCAGTGTCTCTCGTGGCAGAAAGCAGTCGATAGCCAAGACGCCGACCGAGTACACGTCTGCCTTCTGTGTGTAGGCCGACTTCAGGCCTGTGGTCCCCGTCAAGGCTGTGGCCGCGACTTCTGGGGCCACCCAGCCACGGGTGCCTCGGAAGTTGTAGCTAAATCATTGATCTTAAATGAAGGGCTTAGAGCAATCAAGATGCGCTCCTAAGTGTAAGATGCGCTTACGCGACGCGCTCGTCAGTCGACACGCCGAAATCAGCGATCTTCACTTCCGCCCGCTCGTTGACGAGCACGTTCGCACTCTTCAGATCCCGATGAATGACTCCGGCGCTGGAAAATTACTTAACGATGCGCATACTCGTACATCATACCTATGGAGGTGCTCGAGACCGCACGTCACCTCCTTGAGGACGTAGAGCACGTGGGGCTCTTCGAACCGGAACTGGACGAGCTTCTGCATGGTGGTCAGGCTGCCGGGATGGCAGCATTCCATTACGATGAAGCGCGTGAGTCGGCCTTTCTTCTCGCATTCGTAATACTCAAGCAGTGCCATCACGTTCTAAGCTTGAGGTTGTAAGAACGCGGGGAAGCAGCGAACAACTTGCCTTGTGCTCAAACTTTCGCATGCATTTCGCTTCGAGTTCCGCCGACTTTCCGCCGTTGGGGCCGACTTCCTTGATGGCGTACTTCACTGACGAGTCCTCGCCCTTCTTGACCGCCTTGTAGACCGTCCCGAAACCGCTAAAGTGAACACTCACATGCCTTAAGTGCTCTAGCGCCACTTACCCTTCGCCAATCTCCGATTCAAATCGGTACACGGCGTGCGGCGACTCCTTCTTGACGTTAAGGTCCTCGACGGTTCGCTCTGCCTATAATTATCGGACGTTAGCTTATACAGTCAGCTCAATGGCAGTTACTGCCGTAAAAACGTACTTGTTTCAACTTGTGATTACCCTTTGCCGTTCCTCGTCCACAACACGTCTTGTGCCTAATGAAAGTGCTTTTGTAGTTGCTGATGTAACCGCAGTCGTCGCATTTGAAGCGACGCTCTCCTTGATGTTTGTTAGCATTATGGCTCTTCAGGGCCCACGGGCTGGTAAACCAGGTTTTGCAGCTGCCGCACCGCAGCACCGGCTGGTAGGCGTCGTGGTGACGCTGCTCCTTATGTGACTCCATCCGACGAGAGCAGGTGGTCGCGAAGTCGCAGCCGCCATCGGTGCAGTTCATCGTCTCGTCCGCCTCCAGGAGCGTGGTGCTTCCTAGGTTCGTCGCAACATGCTGAGCCACGTTCATGTGGATCGAAATGCACTTGCAGGTGACGGGGTGTTCCTGCGCATGCCGGATTTTCAGATGATCGCGGTACTCTGAGCATGTAGCTGAGTGCAGGCCGCACTCAGGGTCGCAATTGAAGCGAGAATCTCAAAGGATGGTGCGTGCGGTTTGGTACTGGAACAAATCGCTGAATATTACCGGAATGATCCATTGTTATGTGGTTTTCACGGCCGTTACGTGATTTGAACGTCCGCGGACACCAAGTGCATCTGTATTCTTAAAAAAACTCACAGGACAGTCATTTAACAACCATACGTCTGTACAAAGCTGTTGCATAGAAGCAAACAGGAATTTACCGTCGTGTATAGACACATGTTTGTGAAGGTCGCCTGCCATGCCGAAGACCTTCCCGCAGTGCCTACATCGATACTTAGCTCCCGAGTGTGCACGAAGTTTGTGGTAAGCTAGCGCCTGGGGGTTCCGATGAATCCTCCCGCAGACGTCGCATTCACACGCTTGTCCTGAACTTACACAACATGGCAAAACATCAAGGGTCAACGGTCAGTCAACGGTACCCACCTGCATGGGTTTTCATGTGAAGGTATGAGCTTCGTTGGCGCATTTTCTTGCCACAAACGGGACACTCGAACTCCCGACCGGAATGAACTCGTTTATGGTTGCGTAACGCTCCCCTGTGTGGAAAGATCTTGCAGCATTCGTCACATTCGAAGTGTCCGGGCCGCGCGTGTGCAGTCCGCTTGTGTGCGAGCAGAACTCCGCGCTGCTTGTACTTCTTCTGGCATTGGTCGCACGCATGCTGCACGTCTGAACATGAATCTCATACTGAAAAACCTAAACACACGAGTACATACCGCTGTGCGTCTCTCTGTGAGATCGGAGTGAGGAGCGCTTTGCGTATTCCTTGCCACAAGTGGGGCACTTAAACATCTTTTATGCTTTTTTCTGCGACATCCTAAACCGATCATACGCGGCGAGACCTCATTGTTCCATGCAAGCACTATGACAAATGATATTTGAGTTCGCAAACTGTTTGAATTGTTGTTCATGAGCGCTTCAGCTTCACCGATGAAAGACGTTTTTCTACACACTCATCGAATCAACATTAGTGTATCATAATGATGGAACTTCCCGATTAGTAGAGCCGTCTTAATCGTAAAGCCCCTGAACCCTAAACGGAAATTAAGGACCACTGTCAGTGGTGCCCCAACAAAAATCTCAGGAAAAAATCATAAGATGTAGTCTCTGACATAATCAAACCATAACTAAGGAAAATAGTATGCAAAACAGGTCTCTTAGTCACTATATGATGGCACAGCTATGGTTCGAGCACAGTAGTGGTAACATAGCAGGATGGGAAATTTTGGAAAAAGGAAAATGGAAAAAGGGAAGTAACATGTTTGGGAAACTCGCGTCAACAGCAAGCAAGCAAGCAAAGTTGTGCAAAGTCTCCCAGCAGCGGACTAAAAACTTTCTGCAACTCACTAACAAGCGCAAATAACCGACCCTCCTAGTGGATGGTGGCCTTGTTCGGACACGGTCATTGGTAAAGCGCATTACTCAACGAGCCGCTGATAAGGCGCGCAGAGACCTTCACGCCGTCGGTTGAACGTCCTCCCACAAGGACATTGACCTTTTAGCTCTAAGGTGCTATCGCTGGCCGCCGTTGGGTACTCCGATCCGCCACACGCACCGTTGCGCGAAGATGTAGTAGCAGCACTAGAGGTGGCGGCCGGCAGACCGCTGAGAACAGTGCTGTTATCGGGTTACTCCATGCGGCAAGATCTGTGTCCTTCCGATAAGTCACTCGGCGATAATCAGATTAGGTAACCCTTGTTTGTGAGTCGACGAAGGTCATCTCGATCATCTGAGATTCTGGGCACTGAGCTTTTGACCGATGGAATTGGGCAGTGCAAAATCGTCATGTCCTATCAGCCCCTCTCCACGGCTGGGCCCAGGAATCCTCGCCAAGATGCACTGACCCTTAACGAACCTGTAAAGGTCACGTTAACTCGCCCACGTTATAGTTAGCAAAATTGCAAATAAATCGAAAACCAATTAGATGAAGAGCCCTTCATGGCGGACCAAAGAAAGGTTAGGTATTTTGTCCTACTCCTTTCGTCGTATCCGAAACGTTCTAATTTTTCGACTAACTCTCGTTAATCTCAGTGGCAGACCCGCCAGGTACGACGAGAGCTCCGATCGCTGTTGGAATTTCCCAATTTCCAATGTAGAATAATGTACATGTACATTGAATGTACATTGGAATGTAGATTCCCAATGTTCCTGTACCAGGATGCGTACAATCTGCAAGATTACAGATCTACATTGCAATCTACCGTGCCAACGTGCTCCACGAGAAGCAGCGCGTCGACCCGTTCTACCAGCCGGAACTAAGCAAGCGGTACCAGCTCTGGGAAAATCTGCGAACACTGGAGGTGTTCCGAAAGTCCGCCATCTACATCGTTGTATTCAACCTCCTCTCGACGCTTGCGTGTACCGGGCACATTATTCACGTGTCTCCGCTGATTCTGAACATCTTCTACGAGCTCTTCGATCTTTCGTTCGCATTGTAAGTGTGCATAAGCCACTTAAGGTAGCCAGAGGACATCCCAGGAAGCTGGCAGCTCAAACCAGCTGGTCGGCTTAAGCGATAGGGCCAAGCCGATTTGTGGAACGTGTAGAGAGCGTCGTTGTTTTGTTCGACTTAGTCAGGACTTCACTTTCGGCTCAATGTCGTTTGGAGCTACCTAGGCTCACCACCTGTATGTAGTCGTAGATATTGGCTTATGCGATTAGGACTTAAAAGTGTTCAGCTACCTAGCTCTCGCTACTGTGTTTCAGTGCGCAGACCCATAGTTATGCTTGGTGCGTTTGAGCTGAAAGACGCGGCGGCTAAGCCCAAGCTTCG
>JNEY01000063.1:62054-85528 GCA_020875895.1 Aphelenchus avenae
ATCCTGGAGCGATTGTACTTCGCGGAGAAGCTGGACGCATATGCGGTGCTCGGCGTCCGTTCGGACAGCGCCATGGACGATATTCGCTGTTATCACAAGCGGCAGCTAGCGCTACTCAAGGGCGACAAGGTAAGCAACTTGCCAACCACAATGGTCGCAAACATAGTTGTGGTTCAGGCGGGAAATGCCGGTGTTTCTGAGGCGATTTCCCTGATCTCAGCAGCGTTCTCGATGGTCAACAGTCCCGATTTGCGGCATGAATATGCGGAGGACTTCACGGATGGCAAAGCCAACGTAGGCACTATTTCGTATGCAGCATTGACCTGTACTTTTAGAACATGGAGCTGCAAAACATTCTACGCGAGCTGCGCCGCAAGATCAACCGTGCGCAGAACTTCCTCCAGTGCGAGTGCGGTGTGAGCCATGCGATCACGCGCGTGCCCGACTGCAAGCCGATCAATGCCCGCTACTGCCGCAAGTGTGCCGCAAAGCATCAGGCTCGCAATGTAACGAGCGTGTCGCCCTTGTGCATATGAACCATCGCCTGTTTAGCACGACATTTGGGCGGAGACGCGCTTCTTCGGGCTTTTCTGGAACTACTACGCGTGCCTGAACGGTGTCGTCTACGACATAACGCAGTGGGCGGACTGCTCGGTACGGCTGCTATCATTTACCGCCTTTTACTTACGTCGATTTCAGGCCAACAAGCTCAAGCACATGAAGGCGAACAGCCACATGGTCCAGTATCGGCTACATAATATCTGCACCACAACCGAGTACATCGGCTCGGAGAGCCCAGCGCATCAGCGGAACGGCTCCAAGAAGCAGCGAAGGTACGCGAGTCTCACTAGCAATGAATGGCAATAGGCAGCAGGAGGAAACGTCAGTTCTGCGCAAAATGACGCAGCTTTGCAGACATAAAACTGCTCCTGTTTAGATCTACTAAACGATTTATAGGCCAACTAAGCTAGACACGTGGCATGTTTTTTTCGATTCTACCGTTTTGTGACACCTTCAAATCGCTTCGTTTAGCGGCAGCGAACGCCAGTGCTGCGCCGGTTGTGGAAGCATTCGTCAGCCATCGACTCCCGCCGGTGAACCTGTCTCCGCTGACCCGTTCTCGAGCGCATTCGCCGAGGACGGCACGAACATGACCGGCCCGTTCATCAGCGTCAGCACGAATGCGGTAGCAGCCAGTGGTGATGCGGAATCGAGCGCCAAGAAGGCCGGCCGACGACGTCGCGTCCGCTGAAAGCAGTCAGCTCAAGGCGCCATGGACTACTAGGAAAAGCGGCTACCGACATTAGTTTAGCAATACGTGTCCGCTCAATGAAATTTAATCTTTGTCTCGTTTTTTGGTGCTTTCGCTGTGACATGAAAGTTCTTGTTTATCCTCGTTTTGCCCTTTCTTCTTCTTCTTTGCGGAGGCGTAGCATGGACTCAGACCCCGAAATTATGCAGTTTTCTGCCAAGAATCTGAAGCTAGAACTCTTGAAGCTCGCAAAATCTTTTGTTAAACCTTACGCCAAATTTTCCACTGCTACGTCTTCATTTTGCTCCAACATTATGGAGGTCAAGGTCTTTGTATTACTCCGGTTGTCCACGTCACGTGACTCATTTGGCCAACCATCCGTGTTCAGGTATTTTGCAACAAAGCTACCTTACCAGCTACGACAGTACTTAAGACCATCTTGGCCTCTCTCTCTTCTTCTCTCCATTGTCTCTTTTTGTGCTCATTTCTGAGTCTAAACTTCGACTTAGTGCTCCTTCATTTTCTTTGTCTTTTGCGTCTTTTATAGGTAGTTGCTTCCCTCCGCGTGCCACTTGTGTATGTGTCTCTCTCTCTTGTTCAGAAAGTCGTAGCTTTATCCGCCCTACTTCGCTGGGATGCGTTACGACTGCCGTGTTCTGTTCCGCGTTTTTTCTCTCTTCTTCGGAATCGCAATAAACGTTTTTTTCGCCACAGACAATACTCCAAAATAGGACACATTTCCCCCATTAAGGAAGGTGCATCTGAAGAGATTTTTTCAGTTCCGGAAGTAGTGATCCTAGTGATGTGCTGCGAAGGCACGGCTTGCCCTCAAAAAGTTCCCTTGTCGCAAGCGCCTACAGCTGGACTCACATCGACGGTCCCGCAGCAAAACCGCTTAGAATTTTACTCATGCTGTTTGTCAAATGGGCACTTGTTCACCATCGGAGAAAATTAGCGTGAAGCCTAAAGACTTCGCTACGCCAGACTATCAACTGTTTGGCCTCACTATCTCGAGTAGCGGTACTTCTGGCGGTCGCAGGAAGACAAGGCATCATGGCAATTGTGTTGCAATTGCAATGGAACTATATGTATCGGCATACTAGATCAGGTGCGAGTGGTAACACCGTCCCGATTTGTCCGCCTAGGTACGTCATTCGGACATCTCGGCGTCAGCTGCTCGGCATATGTTCGTAAACTGTGCACTTCGTCATCGAAGCCTCTTCGTAGGGCATAGCGCCGTCCGGTAACCGCAATCCGAACTGCGCGCGCCGGACACTTAAATCAGTGAGAGTTGGCGGGTTTGCGTCTCCCGCATTCGCGTGGAAATTTTGGCGCGAGTGCTTGCACGGTTCCGATTAGTCAGTCACTAGGCGGCCGAGAAGACGTCGTTCAAAGTAAATCGATGCATTTCATTTGCGCCATTCTATGCTTTAGAACAATCGTCCTACATTTCCTTTAGTTGATCGTCTCAGAATGTCGCCAGGGAAAGTGCCGGCGCTGTTCAAGTGCGTCAAATGTGGCAAGGACTACAACAAGTGCTCGGCACTCCGGTCGCACATGGAGACCCACAGCGGTATGCGTGCTTCGGTCAGTTGAGCGTGAAGTTGGATTTTAGACGTGCTGCACGAATGCGACCAATGCCAGAAGAAGTACAAGCGGCTTGGAGATCTGCGCGAGCACAAGCAGACTGCACACGCGGAGGCAGGACACTTCGAATGTGACGAATGTGGCAAGTTCTTTCCACACAAGAGGGCGTTACACAACCATAAACGAATTCATTCCGCCGAGCTCATATGTCCAGTTTGCGACAAGAAAATGCGTCCACGAAACTTATCCCGCCACATGGAAACTCATGCAGGTGAGGATGACTGGCCAAGTCTTCAATACACTCGTTGATGAATCATCATGATGTGTAAATTCAGGACAAGCGTGCGAATGCGACGTGTGCGGGACGGTTCTTCGAAACCCTTCGTCACTAGCTGAACACAAACGTCGTAAACACTCGGAGGCTGAGCATCCATGTGGGTACTGCGGGAAGGTATTCGGCATGGCAAACGACCTTCGCAAACATGTGGTCACACACGACGGTAGGTCCCTATTTAGTTCCGCTCATCGGCTTTGATCACTCCTATGCTCCAGTGAAATAATTAGCGACTTTTAGAGAAACGCGCAGAATATAAATGTAGTCAATGCCCACAAACGTTCAAATTCCCCAAAGATCGTGAAAACCACATGAGAACTGTGCATTCAGGTAATATTAAGTGATTCATTGCATACGTGTCGGAGCATCCTTTCAGATTCTCGCTTCGTCTGCGACTCCGAGTGCGGCCTGCATTCCGCTACTCGCTTGGAGTACAGTGACCATCTGAACGGGAGCCATGCCAAGCAACACCCAGTCACCTGCAAGTGCGTTTCGGTCGACGTAATCCTGACTCGGACTGTTGCTACGAAACTTGGAAACACCGCGTTCGTGGCTGACGACGGGACGATGACGTGCACCGACGGCGGCTGCGACTTCATGACGACCTGTGCTCGGCAGATGGAGTCGCATAAGGAGCAGTCTCACCACGACGCCTACCAGCCAGTCCTGCACTGCAGCAGCTGCCAAGCCTGGTTTCGGAAGCCGGCGACCCTAAGGAACCACAACGCCGAAAAGCACCAAGGAGAGCGGCGCTTTAAATGCGAGGACTGCGGGTACATCACCAACTACAAGGTCACGTTCACCAGACATCAAACGAGCTGTGAACAAGGGACGGCACTTGGCAACAACAAGTTGAAACTAGTACGTTTTGCGAGAGTGACTGCTACTGCTGCTAAAGTGCAGTACGTCTGATACTGCAACAGTCTGGAACTTTTAGGCCGAACCCACGATCGAAAACCTCGACGTCAAGAAGGAGTCGCCGCACGCCGTGTACCAATTTGGATCGGAGATTGGTGAAGGGTGAGTGGCGCTAGAGCTTTTAAGGTCTGTCATTGTTCATTTTTAGCGGTTTCGGGACGGTCTACAAGGCGGTGAAGAAGGGCGAGGACCCGTCAGTGAAGTACGCCATCAAGGCAGTCGGCCCCAATGGCGGAAAGTCGGCGGAACTCGAAGCGAAATGCATGCGAAAGTTCGAGCACAAGGTAGGTTGGTCGCTAATTCCTGGCGTACTTACAACCTCGTGCTTAGAACTTGATGGCACTGCTGGAGTATTACGAATACGAGAAGAAAGGCCGACTCACGCGCTACATCGTAATGGAGTGTTGCCGTCCCGGCAGCCTGACCACCATGCAGAAGCTCGTTCAGTTCCAGTTCGAGGAGCCCCACGTGCTCTACGTCCTCAAGGAGGTGACCTGCGGCCTTGAGCATATTCACAGGTAGGTAATACGAGCATGTACATAGTTAAGCAGTTTTCCAGCGCCGGAGTCATTCATCGGGACTTGAAGAGTGCGAATGTGCTCGTCAACGAGCGGGCCGAAGTGATGATCGCGGATTTCGGCGTGTCGACTGACGAGCGCATCGCGTAAGCGCTTCTTACACTTTCAAGCGCTTCTTGGTTGCTTTATCACCTTCACTTACGGTAAATGATTTAGTTACAACTTCCGAGGCACCCGCGGCTGGGTGGCACCGGAAGTCGCGGCCGCGGCACTGACTGGAATCACAGGCCTGACGTCGGCCTACACGCAGAAGGCAGACATGTACTCGGTCGGCGTCTTGGCTATCGACTGCTTTCTGCCGCGAGAGACACTGCCCACGGTACACTGCTTATAACGATCTGTTTATTTCACTCCTTTTAGGACTTTTTCCACAAGAAGAAGGTCGAGAGCGAGTCCTTCGCGGAGACCCAGCTGCAGTGCATCGAGAATGACCGCCATCTTCAGTTGTCTGATGCGTTCAAGAAGCTTGTGTCTCGTTGCCTGGAGCCGATGACTACTCGTCTCAGCGCAGCCGCCGTTCAGAAGGTCCCCGCTGTGAAGAAAGCGAGCGGCGAGCCCTTCAAGCTCGTGGTTGCTGTGTGCCTAAAGTAAGTCCATGCGTTGCTTTCGTATTCCAAAGATGGTCACTTTGATGGCAGTTAACACCTGAGTTAATGACATTGAACCGGTTCAGAAAGCAGGCGGTAAAGCGAAGCGCCCGCCGTCGGAAGCTGACGACCGACACGGACGCATCGAGCTTTCCCTCTTCGTCGACGCATCGTTCTGGACTAGCAACGGCGTCCACCGCCGAGCACCAGCCATCGACGTCATCGGGAACGTCAAGCCTCTTCTCCGCCGCAGCCCAACGCAGTCAGCAAGCACCGATGTCCACGGGAATGTCGAGCTACTTCTCTGCGGCTCCGGCTGGCACCCACCGCGGACAGCCAACGGCGAACACGACGGCGGTGTCCAGTCTCTTCCCGGCCTCTGAACCCCGGAGTCAGCAAGCATCGACGGCTGGAGGAATGTCAAGCCTTTTCTTCTCAACGGCCAGTTCTCTGGACCACTGATGGCTTCCAGCATTGCGTCTCGATGAGTGCTATTTCCTCGCATTTGTTCCCATCGTTTTTTCACAGTGTACCATTCGTCAATGTCTCCCTAACTGCTCGAATGGCTTCCTCATACCGCAACTAGCCCTCTCAGGTGCTATGGTGGTGCATGTCTCGTGGGCGATTAACGGTTCCGCTTTTGATGGCTTGTACCCTTGTTGCTCTTGCCACCTCGTTCCTTCCATGCTGAGGACACTCGTCCCACGCTTGCCTTTGCTTCTCCACATAACAGCCCTAATTTTTACGGTGGCATACACTTTGTTCACGTCCATGTCTCTCTCCTGCTGTCAGCTCAACTCGTACACTTTCACAACACTCACGGTACTGATAGCTCAGAACAAGGGCGAATGTATTTTCTTCTTAATTGCATACTGCCATAATGCCATGTTTCCATTAGTCTACGGATTCCTTTCAGTCTTAACCGTTACGGAGCTGTAACGATGGAATGCCAATCTTAAGCAGAACAAGCCTTTGGGACTTCTCTCCATTAGTCGCTCCAGAGCCCCGGCGTCGCCTTGCGACTGTCGGCTATCACGCGTGGTCCCAAACTGAGCTTCTTTCCGTTCCGACGGATTGCATTTCCGCAAGCTCTGCGGACGCCTCCTGCATTCAAAAGCTAGCACATCCCACTCCGATCGCTTGACCTTTCACGCCGATTCACGTGAATGTCTCGAAGACGATCATTCACGAAACATACCACCGTACACCAAGGAACATGTGCCACTGAAATGCGATGTTGCCACCCACTCTGCCTCTTTTGTCCTTGCTGCTCCTCTGGTTCGGCATACGATGAGATTTCCTTCGTTCTTTGAAGAATAAATGCGCCAGGCAACATCGCGAGAGTGAGTGAGTCGCACTAACACGTCGTGTGGTGCTTAAGTGTTCACGAGACTGAGAGCGTTCGGGGTGCAGGACGTAGTTGAATGCGTACTGTCCGCAAAGGGCTGGCCAGAACGGCACGGATACAACTGGTCGTTCGACTAGGACTAGCAACGACGTCCACTGCTGCAATCATCTTATTTACGTCGTCCGGCGTCCGCCACCCCCAGCCGTTGACGTCCTTGTCGACGTCAAGCCTCGTGTCGGCCCCTGCTCAACGCAGTGGGCAAGCGCCGATGCCTACAAGGATCTCGACCCTCTTCTCTGCGGCACCGGCTAGCACCCGTTACAGAGAGCTAACGGCGGACACGGGGGTGTCAAGTCTCTTCTAGTTTCTTGCGGACTGCCATAAACAAGCATCAAATTCTTCGGGCAAGTCCGGCCTCTTCTCGACAGCGAGTTCTCGCTACAACAGTCGCTTTCCTCTTCGGCGGCGTCAAGCCTATTCTTTTCCTCGTAACTTCGGTGCCGTCGAGCCCATTCTTTTCACGTAACTCGCATCTTTGAGCGTTCTTCTAGCGTTGTTTTACGCGGATCTCTTGCGTGCTTCACTTAACCACGACCGTTCTTCATCTTTCATAAACATGTCTCGTTGACCACATTAAGGAGATTAAATCCTTAACTCCGACGTTTTACCCAGGTCTTGGGCACTCAAAACTATTCACGTGTATAGCAGGCTCGCGGCATGGATAAGCTCTTTGGGAGTGGCTTCTAAGAAGCCGAAAGAACTGTCAGTTCTAGGAGAAGCGTGTACTCTCATCAGCTCATTTCACCTAGTTGAGTAATGCTCAACGATTTTAAGAGCTACATTGTTGTGTGCTCGGTGTAGCAGGAAATCATAATTTGGACGTTTAGCTTACACTCGCTTTATCACTCTTTGATACAGGCGTTCCGACGAAAGACTTTCCGGTTTCAGGCGAGACCCATGGTGTCAATCACTGTCCCCGTTCCATGTCGCCGTCATGACCCTCCTACATGCGTGTCAAACTCGACAACTCACTGTCAACGGATACCCGCCAGGTATGACACGATGTTGCAGGACACGTCTCGGAAATGTTCGCGGCTTTGCGTCGCATGAACAGGTGTTCCCGCGGTACTCTGCAGGCGTAGCAGGCTTGCCCCACGTTGACGAATGGCTAGACCGGGATTTGATAAATGCTCGAGACGTATCAAAGGTTTCATCATGTGCTTGCGGAACTATTTATTCGTTCCGCTGAGACTTAGCTTCTTCCTGGTGGTAAACAAGTCCTCTAACTTGATAGTATCTGCCTGAAACTTTATATCGCATGTACGTAGGTGATCTCTGGTCCTAGAACCGTGGGAACCATGTGTCTGGCCACGCAGGTCGTTTACCTTCTGCGCGGATATCCGAAGGCAAGAATGTAACCGACCTCCTTAATCAAACTACATTTTCGCTGTCTTGCGGGTTGTCAGGAAATCCGAGGTGCTCATTGGGCGTAGAAGGGTTATAGAAATTATTCATCCTGGCTCTCGAAGCATCTCGACATGCAGCTATATCTCACAAAGTGAGGTATAGTCCTGCGATCGTACAGGCTACATCCGATAGAAGAAGGTGTTCCTCGGTGATGAGTGATTACGCTTTCACGCGGATTCCATTATATTAGAGCTTCACACAGGTGGTGAGCCAGAGGCATTGCACTGGACGTCTTATTTGCTCTCAAGATTTCAGTGTGGTCATCACTATACGATCCTGGTGACCCCTCTGCGCCACGTGCTTGACTTGTGGCCAATTCCGAACACGTGGTCCCGTTTTCGTTTTGTGCTGAAAAAGGGACAAAAGGCCTAACAAGGTTCGTTTAGTGGAGGAGGACGAGGCTTGTTTTAATCTCCTCGCGTTCCAATAGAGGCAATTTAGCCGTTCGAATGGGTTTCATTTATTTCTCATGCCCACTCGGAGTTCGTACTGGGCCCACAGACGGCTTCCGGCTCAGCTGGAACGCTCTCTAATCTATTTTTGCCGGCCAATATGCCCTCCAGTAAAGGCGCGGCTAAAGTATTTGTTTGCGCATGCGCGGCCGTCGTCATGATATGTTCGTCGGTCTGCATCATAATTTCCACCGGTCAAACGATTAGATGTTTTCGAGGATACTTCTGACTACTCATAGAGTGTTTCCGCGGCGTGATTTCTGTGTTTTGAACCCCTCTCAATTGTGTTGCAACTTTTTTAGCTTGCAGGTTAAAGCATATCGGGTTACCACGGCGGTGTTTATGGGTCACAAGCCGTTGCCGCTGGCGCTTTCCGGCGGATGCGTGCACAAAGACGGAGAGGAAACGAGCCTCTCGCCCATTCCACGCATCCGATTTTGGCAGCAGTACGCTTTTACTCGTTCTCAAATCTAACAATTATGGTGATGTAGGGGATGATACTTCTGGTTTTAGGAAGCTCGATGAAGAGCTACTCCCGCTCGGTTTGGATCGGCTCTCGTTCCATTTACACAACTCGTTCTGCCTTCGAGGCGACGCTGAGGATGTGCGAAAGCAGGTCACGAACTGGTAAGAACCGTCTCGGTTACCCGTGAGTATGCCTTAGTCAGCTAGCCACGATTGTTGTCAAAGAAAAGCAAATTGGACCCTGAGCGGTCTCCCTACAGATGGAGGACAACGGGACAGTGGTCCATAGTCAGCTGTCGTAAGCAACGAGTCCAACTCGTTGGGGCTGGTTTCGTTTTGCTTGTACGGATTATTATGCGTTTAAGCTTTAAGTGCTTATCGTAAAACGGTTTTTAAGTTGAACCAGCCCCGCATCCAGTTTCTTGACGTACATGTCGTTCAAACGGCACCGCTCATTTAGGATCGGCTATCGCCAGGAAACGGGCGAAGCGTGGGGCGAATGGATGGTCAGTGATATTGCGCCGGATAAGCTCCTTCGATTGAGTTCACTCAACGGCAACTACCCCGCTATTATCAAGGTACCGCATTTACAGCTCGTACATTGACGTGAAGGTTAATGTCTAGCGACGAAAAGATGGCTCAGTGCTTGTCCACATCGAAGGTGCAATCTCCTGCTTTTCCTTTGCGCTGATCAGTTTCGCTCTGAAGGCCAATGGGGTCGTGGTTCACGCGCACTTCATAAGAGCGGTCAACGGTTACGAGAAAGACGGGTTGATTTCGGTAAGTCGTATTTCCTGGAGTTGTCCGGTCGTTTGCTTTGGTAAAATGGCCAAATGTGAATCCATAAGCATATATCTTGCAAAAGAAAACGGACAATTCTGAACAGAACGGTATTTTATTAGACAAGGTGATCGGCACGTCTTAAACTTGTGGTATCTTTCTAAAAGCCCAGCTGATTTCTAGGGCGGCTGGGTTCCGCACTTCTTGGACTCGACCGACGAATACGCCCGTCTTCGGATACAAATTCACGGCTTCTACCATCTGGCGGAGCTGGAGAGCCGCTTGGAGCGCATTGCGAAACTCTTCGAAGAACTCGAGAAAGCGACTGCGGAGTCCCTCGATGACCGGTTGTTGTAAAGAGCACTTTATACATAAACGCGCCTCACTGGAACCTGCGCAGGATCCTACCTGCTTTGTAGCATTCATGGAGACTTCCCTCTCGGCCTTTGGTACTTTCGTCGGGATCAATTTGCCTTGAACTGCTTATGATGCAGGGCTGAATTTTTATTACGGAAACCAAGAATTCAGGTTCAGAATTAATCCAAGCTAAGGACTATCGCTTCACGCTGATACACCGCAGATTTACGGGCATGGACCTGCGTGATACAATTAACTACAGCATTTCTAGCGTCCTTAACTACCGGTCGTGTAACCTCGCTGGGATATGGCGGTCGTTGAAGTAGGTTAAACCGATGCAAATAGCAGCTTTACGCTGTCAACGACACAGCATGGTTACGCAACAGGTTCTCCAAACGAACTGTTCTATGCTTCATTGCTTTTTCTAGTTCGTTAAGAACAGGCGCAACGAAGTTTATGTTACCGTTTGCACAGCGTACTGCTACTGAAGCAGGCGTTTGTTCCATAATCAATAGCAATACAAGAGGTAGAGGTTGTCACATGACATCGATCTAGGCATGTTTGTAGCCCCATTGGTTCTTGAGCTGGTCGAAGTAGAGATCGGTTTCCGGCTTATGGTGCTCGATGGCTCGCACGTTAATCTCCTCTGGAGCTCGCACGCAGTACGCCGAGAGCTTGTTGTGGCTGAGAATCTTCTTTGCGGTTCGTCGCCATACCGGGTCGCTGTGGACGATCAGAATCGGAAGAACAAAGCCGTAGCTAAAGACATGCGTTTGGTAGCGAACTGGCTAGTGGGATTCTGGCGTCCAACTGTGGATAACACTGCACTAGTGTCCACTAGTACGCAATTACATTTCTGATCTCAGCAGAGACTGAACAATCCGTTTACGCCAGCGCGAAGCTTGGGCTTAGCCGTCGCGTCTTTCAGCTCAAACGCACCAAGCATACCTTTGGGCTTGAGCGCTGAAACTCAGTAGCAAGAGCTAGGTAGCTGAAAACGGCTAAGTCCTAACTGCATAAGCCAATATCTACGACTACATACAGGTGGTGATCCTAGGTAGCTCCAAAAGACATTGAGCCGTAAAGCGAAGTCCTGACTAAGTCGAACAAAGCGACGGCACTCTCTACACATTCCACAAATCGGCTTGGTCCTGTTGCTTAAGCCGGCCATCTCGTTTGAGCCAGCTTCCTGGGATGCCCGCCGGCCACCTTAAGTAGCTTACGCATACTTACAATGCAAACGAAAGGTCGAAGAGCTCGTAGAAGATGTTCAGAGTCAGCGGAGACACGTGAATAATATGCCCGGTACATGCAAGCGTCGAGAGGAGGTTGAATACAACTATGTAGATTGCGGACTTTCGGAACACCTCCAGCGTTCGTAGATTTTCCCAGAGCTGGTACCGCTTGCTCAGTTCCGGCTGGTAGAACGGGTCCACGCGTTGCTTCTCGTGGAGCACGTTGGCACGGTAAATTGCGATGTAGATCTGCAATCTTGTAGACTGTACGCATCCGAATACAGGACAATTGGCAAGCTGGAGTAGCTGTACAGTCTGAAAAGGAATTCAAGGAGCCAAGTTCCTAGTCCTGGTCCTGCGGCCCGAGGGGTCGAGGTCCTGGCTGACTCTCGGAAAATGTGCTCAACACTGCACTGCGCTATGCCGCGATGAGCCACGGTCTCGGTAGTTCGCGCAATAAAATCTACTTAGTCCCAAGGTTTGTGCGTAGAAGACTTACTCCGCCAGCGACGAAGTTCGACGTATGCAGAGTGAGGATAATACCGAGCGCTCCTATCACACCTGAAAATCCTAAAGTTCATAGTAAGCCTGATGCGTACTCGTGCTTCGCATAACGGTTACTTTTAACAAAATTTGTAGATGAGCAAGAAAATGGGTGCAAAACTTGCCGAACAGGTGCGCTGAGGTAAACATCACGGCAAGTATGTATTGCACCGCAACTAGCAAAAAGAAGATCCAAGTTCTCGCCTTCCGCTCGTAGTCAGAGATAAGCACCGTAGCACATAGTCTTTCGACGACGAACGTTGCGTTTGTGACCAAGCTGAGGTACGAGCAAAGCGTGCGAACAAGCAGTAGTGACAAGAAGACCGGGTCGTCATATAGGCAATCTGAAACAACCGACTGCATCCAAGGTGAATCCAAATATGATTCTTTCAGTAGTAAGGTGACAAAAGATTGGAACCCGGCAGCCGCACGCTAAGCCGTTCCGTACTGACGCCCCACAAGTACCGTATTCTGTACCGTGTCAGTACGCTACGGTAGAGTTGTTGGATCGTGAAACGGAACGAATCGTTCCGTGATCCATGCCCTTTTGAGAACGGAACGGCACAGCCAGGCAGAGGGGTCAGGACGGCCCGTTTTCCTTTCCGTTCTACCACAGGACGGAGCACGGCAGCTTGAAAATTGATGCCGTTCCGTGCCGTTTTAGTGGAGAACGGACGGAAAACGGCCGTTTTTAATGCCGTTCCGTGCTGGGGCCGTGCTGGCACGGCACGGAGCCCGGCACGGGGCGTCTAGGACGGAACGGAGGACGGCACGACTGAGTAGGGCCAGGACGGAACGGGGAGTGTACCCAACTACTCTACGCTACGGGCCGTACTCCGTACTAAATATCGGAAAATGAAGCCGTACCTTACTCCGTACTATACTGATCCCCTTGCGGTATCCGTACCATACGCAGTACGGTATGGAGTACGGTACGTGCCATAATACGGTACGATTTGCCGATTTATACACGTAAGGTTTCCGTCGCTGAAACACTACTCCTTAGCGTCAGCCACGCGTAATCGGGCACGACTTTGCGAGCGCGCCATGGCGAACCTGTGTCGTCGTGTTGCCATTGCACGAAGACGATCGTTATGCGCACGGTCATTTGCACGCCGTACTGGGACGCCAAGTGATAAATGATCCAAGTGAAGTTTCGATGCATCTGCTGCGTAACGTGAAGTACGTAGCAAGCAAAAAAGCACAAGAAGTAAGATACGAACAAGGTGGAAACTTCGAATATGAGCACGCCGTCGAAGACATGGAGCAACCCAAGCTCCTTGAGTAGGGTTCGATTTAGCGGCGCTGCGAATAGAAGTCGAGACTAAAAGGAATCGAGCATAAGCGATCCGAACCTGATTCCCGATGTATCGAGGCTACCTCGAGTAGACGAAACTCAATATGCGCCCAATTTCAGCCTCCAAACACGGTCCAACTTACCGGTTCGTTAGACGACGATTCGTAGCGAATACGTTCGAGTAGGTTCATGCTACGATAGCCTAAACTGATTACTTTAGAGAACTCTCTAAGTTCATCATCGAATCATTCCGGCAATTAAGAATAAGCAATAATGCCTGCACACGTTCACGCACATCTCGACACGCTAACAACGATAGACACCTAGCACGCTTGCGCCTGCAAGGAAACCAATTGATGATGCTTGCATTCGCCCGCTTACTGAAATATATTAATTAACCCGCTTCCTTTGAGAGAAGGTTAGCTCCATAATTGCTTACTAAACCATCCTCGGAATTTCTACCACATATTCGCACGCAACGACGCTGAGCGGTAGCGTGACTCGAGCATTACGAGAAAACAAGCAAAGTTTGCGTTTTATCAACACCTTTCGAAGCAGATCATGCGCGAACGTCGTGCTCGTGCTTACTTCACCGCTTGACATATGGAGGGTTTTTCCCTCGGAATAGGCTGGGTATAAGCACTGTATCCGGATGTGGGCAGCTCCTCACTTTATGAATCCCCAATCCAACGGAAATACTGCATTCCTGTCCGTCCCGCCTATAAACGCGTGCAACAGGATCGGGTTAATGTGGGTGGGCATAACGAGTACATGCTAGAAGAGGTAACCTACCTCGGTTCTATGCTCGTTCCGCGCATTAAAGTGGTCAAACGAGGCACGTGTCGCTACGATGACTCAATCAGAACTGCTAAGTGGCTCGGGATAAGTACCTCGAAAGCGCCAAAAGGGAATGTGGCAACAATTGGCTCCCGCCCGTGAAATTATTGGCCGTGCCTATCTCAGATCGTTGCCACCATTAGGTAACTGTGCCCCATACACAGCCATAACCGAGCGAAGTTATGATCTTCGGTGGACATTTCGTATTGTAGTCTGGTCCGCGGCGGGCAAAGCTAGCGTCAGTGGTCCTACTAATAGGCTGGTGGAGCGATGGAGGACGAAGTTTGGCGAACAAATCATCAGGGGGTGTTTTCAGAGAGACTACCGAGTGGTGGTAATAAAGGTGGTCATCGAAACGAGAAGGGTTCTTGGCACTGTAGTTCTGATTAACGGCATATCTAAGTTACCGAGGAAGTTGTTGAAAACAACGCATTCAAAAACGTTCATCGTGCTTGGGATGATGTTAGGTATGGTGAAAAAAGAACTATGGTCGAACACAAAAATTCTGTAGGTGCAAAATGTTTATGGACAGTACTGAGCTTACGAGGAGCCAACTAAGTAATTGCATGCCCTGAAAAACAGGGCAGCTTTTGTTACCTGCCCTGTGCGGAAATCCCGAACACTAGTCGACGGTGACTGGCAGGCAGCTTTACACTTTGCTAGATGAGTGAAGCAGAATTCAGTGGCCGGCTCCGCATACCTGCGCATGCGCGGTGAACGCTTTTATGGCACACTTACACAGTCAAATTTATGTGCCCCGAGGGCTAATGAGGCGTGGAGAAACGAGTACCTTAGTCGAGGAACGAGCGTAATAAGATCGGCATACAACCCTCGGCCTAAAAGGACAGAGGACGGCTAGCCGCGTTCATGCACAACGCTCTGGAATCGACCACACGGACCGTTAGCGTGCTGTGGCGCTGACCGTGTACCATTCTTAGTTTCACCCACAGAGTCGTACTTGCGAACCGTGAAAGCACTGCGAGAATGCACTGCATTCTTTGAGACGCTGCGTCTGGGGCGAATACCAATCGTCGCAAGCACGGCAGGTGTATTGTCACACGTCGGTAAGACGTCTGAGAATACGTGCACGGTCAGGCCAAGGATATGATGATGTGCGATCATGATTTCCTGGCTGAGCCATGATAACCAAAAGCCCAGCAGAAAATGATTCTGACCGCGAGCTCGCCAAAAGGGACGAAAAAAATTCTCGAAGTATGCTTAAGCTTTGTCGAGACCAGTCGACAACCGCTTGTACGCGACGAAGAACAAGTCAGCAAATGGGACTGCTATTCGTGGTGGAGGAGACTACAGACGTCTATAGGCTAATTATCTTACTACCCGCCGAAAGCATCCGTTGCGTTAGGCCTCGTCTACTTAATAACCCAGACGGAACACTGTGGTTGTATAGGTTCGACGAAGCGGAAATGGACATTTCTTTCTTTTTTTCGTAGAAATCATGCATGCACAAACCAACCATGGGCAAGGCCCGCCGGGCCGGGCCGGGCCGGCCCGTTTAGGCCCGGTTCAGGGCTAAAAAATTGCCACATTTTGGTCAAATTTTCAGTACATTTTTTGGTAAATTAGTCAAAAAGTCGCTCTGACGGTGCCTGCGGCAAGCTATTTTAGGTGAAAATACTCGAATGTTGTATTTAAAACTCATTATAAGGGGCAACACTTTAGCCTATGGAAAGTACCAAGGGGGGACCAAGGGGGTTTTCCTGTCTAGCCTAAGAAGTCAAGGCCCGTCGGGCCCGGGCCTCGACTTGAAGGCCCGTTGCCCATGGTTGGCGCAAACACCCAGCGGTTTTTACAACACTTTCGAGTGTTTTCTTAATTCTTTGGTCGTCCTCCCAAATTACCACACGATTAATTAAAGGGAAGCGTCGCTTCGGCAAGGCTGGAATGTACGTATAATGTTATCGTTCAGGAAAAGAACGAGAAATAGCAGCAGCCGTAGGGCATGTAAGATCTATTCCGCTGTAAATAGCGTGCTTCCGTCGAGCTGTCTTTGTGCCATGATGGCGGTACACGCGATGTTTGCAGAACTTGGGCATATGAACCGATGGCTATGACACGACAGAGGCTATGGAACAAGGTTAATACCCACAGTTCATACTGTGTACGGCAACTTCGTCGAACGCTTGAAAACGCTTGAAAAACGTCTAGGTAGGCAAAAACTAACAAATTTGCGGGGAAGAACACGTTCCCCGCAAGACTACGACCTAAGACAGGAGTAATAGTCGACAAAGAGCAACCCCTTCGAATTCTTCATAAAAAATCATGATCGTCTAAACTGCTCTGGGATGTCTCGCGAGTCAATACTGCATTCGCGGCATGGCTAATTTATTTCGGCATTGTAAGGACGATGCTGGAAGCAGCCTTCGGGGTAGGAATGGAAATCAGGCTACGATAGTATAAGCAACTCGATTACTCCCAGCGACAAATGCCATTAATAGCGGCAAATTGGCCACGTTGGAGACAAACGAGACCAATTCTCCTTTCTCCAAAAAGCACGTTTCGAAGGCCTTCAAAAACGTATTGATGAAACGAAATCTGGAACTGCGCCATTAGCCGGTGCGACGGATGATAGCGCAGGATGGGACAGATTATGCTAATTCTCGACACAAAGGAATCGGCGGGTGGCGAGAGCGCTATTTGCCCGCCTCGCTTGGCGGCCGGAAGCTAATTCCCGGCTGAACGGAGCCCGCACAGGTCTTCACCCACATGCTCCCTGGAACCGGGTGGGTTCAAGCGTTCATGCAAGCCCACAGGGAAACGAAAAAAAGTCGTAGTGGACAGAAAAAAGATTCGATGTAAGTTGCACGTTATGTTCCGCTATAATGCCGCAAATTACCGCGCACGACGTCACTGAGCGTGACACTTATGTGGGTACTTTTTATTCCGGAAGCTATTTGCTCTCTAAGCTAAGGGACGTAGCATGAACCCCCTGACGTACCTATGCTAGCTCCGTTCGTACTGGAAAGAAGAAGAAGTGCAGTAGAGGCCAACCGGCTACGTATAATCGGTATAATGCTTGATAATAGCAATGCAATAAAGCCTGATAACCGCTTGATAACCGCTTCAATGCAATTGTCCTCCTACCGTGCGCTCCAGCACGACCAATTTTTACTCAAGGAATTGGCTACGAAAGGCACATTAGCGAAGTGAAGTGTGAACTCGATGGTCGATCAGAGTCGATGAAATATGGACGCTTATAGTCCATGCGATGTAGTTAACGGTGCAAAGTTCAGATGGTGAGGAGAGATGCTAATACGAACGTTTCGAAAGTGTGGTAGCGTTGTGTGTGCAAAGATCAGTGCCTGCTAAATACGGCATCGGTGTAATGTTGGAATGACCAGAGCGACCTTAAAATTGCGAATTTTGTAGCGGATAGTTTACTCCCAGGTGTCGGCAAACAGCAACCCCCAAAACGAATGTTAGTCAAGGCTACAATTGGTAGGACTCAACGCCATGCGACACCATGGAAAAACCATGCGCCCCTCTCTGACTGACCCGGAGCCGCCACTGCCATAGATTCTGCAGGATGCACGGATCGAGTTCGGTGAAAGGCGAGGAACAGCAATGATCATATTCATACTCGTATGAAGCAGCTAGTCCAAAGTTCGGTTGGACAGAGGCCACAACTGATTTGTACTTAGGGACATTTGCCATCATACAGCCTACATGTCAACGACAACGCTCAAGTTCTCCGAGCGTCCCAGCATGCAAAAGCGAGTATCTTCAGCGCTCCTATCGGGGCATTCGAAGGTAGCTGTAAGAAATGTCTGGACGTACCTTTGTGTAGGTACCTATCTGGGCGACATCGTAAAGACGGCTATTTGGCACAGATAATACTGATCCGGACGCATTGGCTTCGAACAGAAGTGTACTGACTTATAAAGCCGTTATTGTCGCCAACGAATTCCGTGGTTTTTACTCCCATATTCCCATAATGCTCTATTTGGACCTTTTGACGAGGCAGAGTCATCCTTATGCTAAGAAGAAAGTTCTTCCAAGAGTGCCGTAGTTAAAAAGAAGCTGAATCAATGGGCGATACTTAGTAGGTTGCGGCCGGGCGGAAGAATGCACGCAAACGAGCTTAGGTAGCTCATTACTCATACCATTGACGCCCTTTCGACTTGTCAACCTCCGGAGGCACTAAGAGGGATCACTGCAACCGTACGACTGGAAAACAAACCGTTTGGGCCCAGCAGAATTCCTTCTCATCGTGCTCTCGATCCGGCGGACATGACGCTATATTGAATGCGGTCATTGTCCCAGAAGAAGCTCATCATAATCGCTTCATTCTCTTTCCGAACTTTTTTGAATCAGACTCGACCGTCTGCAGGGTAACAATGGAATGTAGTACCCTACTCGAGCTGTTCGGATTGTCTTGAAGCCGTTCGTTGCAAGAATACTTGAGAACAATCCGAAATAGTGGCATTCGTAGGACTGTCGGTCCCTTTCTCGCATTACATGGCATGCTACGCTCGTGGCATTTTCATGCTGCGACAAACATGTTTCACCCCAGCTGCATTGGAGATGCCGCCGGTCCAACTAAATGCACGGTATCCGTCAGACCTTGCCCGATGCCATCACTAGCATAGACCATTAGAAGTCGCAAATATTAACCGCACGCGGCGTTCTCGCGTAACTAGAGGGCTCACTACGAGGTGCACTTTCCGCGCCGACTTTAAGCATAACCTTCCTTGACCATTTAGCCTTTTTCTCACTTAGTGACTACCTCAAGCGATGGCAAAACATCACGTGGCACACATTAGCAAGCAAGTTTATTACACCTGGTGCCAGCTAAAAACAAACTAACACCGCAAACGGGAACGGAACTGAAACTGGTAAGCTTGCTAGTCGTGGACTAAGCGGAAATGCACGTAGGGATCGGAAGGCGATGGCGGTAAACAGTGTGGGACCCTTGATGGAGAGAGGGCGAGTGAGAAGTGCAACAAAGCAGGTAGAAGGCATCTGCAAATATGTGCTGGAAGAGTAAGCGAGGAGAAGTCCGAAGTTGTCGCAAGAGTGCTTGGGACGAATGAACAAGCACATTAATGTCGGATTCGGCTGTGGTAACTTCAATCAAGCCCGGTCGAGTGAGTTAAGCATGATGAGGTAACATGTGAAGCATTACGAAGTGTGATAATGAATCGAAGCAAGTCAGCATGGGGCTAGGGGATGAGTAGGGAACAATGCAACTAGCACCGACGCGCGTTAGCTAACTGGTCTAAAAGAGGAAGTAGAGAGTGTCAAAATATTCGCAGAATATCGGAATTGATTAGTTGGGTGGGTTAATAATGGTGCTCGTCCGAGATTATCTCCTCGTAGCCCTCGAAGTCCTGGCCTTCGTCGTCTTGTTGCTGCGCCGCGCCGTGCTGGTAGGCCTCGTGGTGCTGCTGCTGGGCATGCGGAGGCGGATGTGGCTCGTGGTGTTGTGGCTAAAATCGATAGTATCGATCGGTCCATTGTGCGTCGGACGAAACGGAAAGCTGAACGGAAACCTCACGCCTACCTGCTGGTAGCTATGCTGATGCTGCGGCGGCTGCGAGTGTTGCACAGCGCGTTGCGCATGCTGCTGCTGCAAGTAGGTGCCGACGGTCATGTGCTGCTGCTGCTGCGGCGCGTGGTTCTGGTGAGGATGCGGCGCGATGCGAGACTGATGAGCCGTGTTCGACTGCAGCACGAACGGGCGACCGCCCTGCGGTCCGGCCCTGTAGACGATATGCTGCTGGGTGCCCGGCGTGTAACGCTGAAGAGGAGTCCAGTGTGACTAAATCGCCCCGCAACACTGAGACGTACCATTCCCTGATGCGCCGGACGAGGCACGACGGCGTAGCGCGTTTGCTGCTGAATCGGGAGTCGACGACTGAAACCACCGGGTGAGCCCTGCACGCCATAGCCCGCCACCGCTGGCCGTCCTGTGACCGAGTGCGTCACGATCTTCGGTCTAAATATTAGCTGCGTGTGAGACCGATTACGTGGTGCTTACTTTCGCTCCTGCATGTTCGCCGAAATTACCACCGTCTGCGGGCCCTGTACCGACTTGTTTATCGCGCCACCGGCGAGTGTTCCTAAAAGCAAGCTTGTTTTACGCATTTTGTAGAAGGCACATTGTATACCTTCGATGATTTGGTCGACGTATCCTTGCAGTGCTGGTGGCAGGCAGTTCTTAATGTGCGGGATGTTCTCCGCGGCCACCTCGCAACGGTCGAGTCCGTACGAGAGCCCGAGCCGCTTCAGCACTTCGATGTCGTCGTGGATCTCGAACGGCTGGTCGAAGTTGAACCAGTATTCCGACCTAAACGGACTTGTTCGTTTGGTGAGGAAGGCATTGTGAGCAGGACGCTTAACAGCACAAAGAATTGCCTAATGCAGTAAAACGAAACCGCGAAGGATGCAGGCTTACTTGTCGTGCGAGATCTGGCAGTCGATCATCGTCTTCTTGTCCGTGTTGACGATGATGTACGGTAGGTAGAGGATAGAGTTCTCGGATGGGCGACCGTGGTCACGCTCTCGGTCCCGATTGCGCTGCACCAGCGACTTGTACGCGACCAACTATAAATACACAGGTTAGAGCCGACTACATGCGTCCATTATCAGAGGTATTTTGGGCATTCATACCTGCAGAATGAGCTCCTGCAACTGCTCGGTCTTTTGCCGGATGCGGTCCTGTCGCTGTGTTTTCTCTTCCTGCAGGCGTCGCACTTCCTAAACAGACCGCATAGCATGAGATCATGGGAGATGATGGAAGCTTACAGCGTACGATGAAGTGGGAAGTCCGACCCAGCGAATCTCCTTCTTCTCCTTCTCGATGATGTTCATCGCCATGAGCACGTTGAGAGCGTCGTATACACGGCGACGGATGTTCTTCATGTCGTACTGCTGCTTCTCCTGTAATGTTTCTGTCAGCGATAGAAGCCTCACCGCATGTGCCAAATATAACGTTAAATACTCCGCCTATGAGCAGAAATCAAAGGGGACATGTTCGAAAGCGGCCATAGGAGAATTGCGAATGTTTCTTTTCCGAACATTTTAGGGTTTTACGTAGACTGTGTTTCAGTGTTTCACGCCTAGGTACAGGAAGAAGCAAATAGCGTACCGAGTTAACCGGCGGGTCCGTCAGCGAGTCGAAGTATTCTGCCACGAGTTCATCGGCCACCTGAATTAGCACAGTCTCTTTGCGGTTCCGCTGACGCGCCCGACTCACCTCGTTGTAGTTGGTGTGCCCCTTCTCCTTGACCTTCTCGCAGACCTTCGTACTGAAGTGCCGCAGCCCGCGAGACTTGTCCACACTGCGGGGAAACTTGCGGATTCCGCCAAAGTCGTGAATCGCATAGTCCGCGTTGAAGGGTCGCTTGATGCCGTAGGCGTGAACCGGCACCGATTGCGAGTATCCGCCGTGGTTTCCGGGCGCGAGTCGGGACGTGGCCGTGAAGCGCGCCTGCTGCGGCGTCATCGGGTGCTGCGGTCGGTGGTATGGGACGGTGAAGGACGGCCCAAGCTGCGTCGGCAGGCGTCGTTGTGGGGAAACGGACTAAAACAAGCAGGTTACTTCGAAAATTTGAGAAGGATTTAATGTTTTAATTGCCATAAAACATTCAGTTTCAGTTAAACGAGCATTTGCACACCGTTAGGAAACCATCCTGGCATGTCAGGGCCCAGTTCTCAGGATTATCAGGTTTACAATGGCCTAAATCTCATTCAAAAAGGTTCGACACCACACATAAATTTCTCGGTTACAAGCGAGCTGCTAAGCGTAAGCCGATCTTGTTTATGGAGAGGGATTACTTAGAGTCTTGGTCCACGCATCCTACGAGAGGTCCCACACTCAAATTGAGACGAACAGCCTGCCTAAATCTAGTGTTTCCTATACTGCTGAAAGCCGCCTGTTTTCTCTGCGAAGAGTCACCTTTGTGACGACAAAGAATATCGGCGGGGGGTAGCATTTTGGGACCAGTACATGGTCCACCATTTCTCAGTTCCCCTTGCAGCGTTTCATCAGTTTCAGTGCGCACCTGCGGCAAATAGCGTGCATGCTCGCTGTTGACGTTGTTTGGCGGCGTGTTCGTGCTACCGATGCGCACCACGTGGTAGGAGGTGCCGTTGGTTTGACGCGGCATGCTGTTCGAGTCCATTGCGACCAAGCGTCCGAGGTTGTTTTCTGAAAATGCGTGTGTTAACCGCTATCGATTCCGACGCATGTTATTGGCCAAAAGGGACGCAGAAATGGGAATGGACGCTTCTCGAATTCCTCTAATGCTAAAATATATTGTGCTAATTTTTCATGAATTTAGAACGTCAGTTAAAGTCTCTAAATCACTGCAAAACTGCGATTTTTACGAAAATACCGCCATAAACGACGTGCCAGGGTACGACCAGACCAATGCTAGGGCTGTGAATGAATGGAAACCCATCCACAAAGGCCCTAATATGAAGTAAGTCAGTCGGTATCGACCCCACATATCGATGTTTTCCAGCCGCAGCTTTTAGGATGGAACTTGCAGCGCGACAACCGCCACATGAGTGTCAGACGCGCGGCGGGAAGTTTCGAATCGCGCGCTACGGTAGCGCTGCAGGGTCGCGGTCCCGCCGCGAACGTGACCTCAGCTTGGCAGCGGGCCAACCAACACGTTCAGTGGTTCGCCGGTGGCGATAACCGGAAAACCGCTGGAGGTGTCTAGACTTCTAGTGCGTTCTAGACCCCTACAAATGGTTATCGATCGCCGCTTTGAGTGCTCAAATACGGAGAATCCTTTTTTTACTGTTGACGCTCACTGACAACCGGGCATACTTTTCTAGCTGATTCACTGCCCGCTAAAAGTGTTGAAACTGGTTTTGTACGAGTGGTTGTGCCACGTTCACTAATTTTGCTAACCACGTTCAAGTGATACTAGTACCGAAGTAAACGTTGTTTTCCCAGCCGGATATTCTAAGTTTCTGAACTGTTTCGCCAAAAAAAAAACCAAAGAAAGCTACACTTATCTTGGTAGCATAATTACGAATTGGTACAGTGTTTCAGCGGCTGTTAATGTCGAATGATTGGATGTCCTTAGCTGTGACTAACTGCAAATTTATTCTAACCTACCCACTCTAGCGGAGCGACCTAACGAGGTTTAAACGGAGGTTTTCTTTACAATGCTAAAATCCGTTTAATATTAGGGCATAGTGGTACACTGCACACGTTATTGCAACAGAGATTTTTGTGCCGCTTACGAGGCATTTTATGTTTCCTGTCGCGCTTGTTTGCTCCTTAACTAAATCGTTTACCTCGACTATCCCCATTTTCAGTTCATCTACTCAACTATGGCGACCATTCCGCTAATGTCCGACCAAGACCCGGAGCTCGGCGAGCTGCCGAGCTACGACGACGTGCAGAATGGCCGCAGCGGCGGTGCGAATGCGAACAAGCAGTCACGCACGCCGATGTC
>JNEY01000063.1:91838-177034 GCA_020875895.1 Aphelenchus avenae
CGTGGCGCTTGAGGATCGACGGGGTGGCAAACCAGGTTTGGCAGCTGCTGCAACGTAGTGCCGGCTGGTACGCGTCGTGATGACGCTGCTCCTTATGTGACTCCATCTGACGAGCGCAAGTCGTCGCGAAGTCGCAGTCGCCATCAGTGCACTTCAGCGTCCCATCCGCCTTCACGAACGCGGTGTTCCGCAGGTTCTTCGCCACTTTCTGAGCCAGAAGGACGTCGATCGTAACGCACTTGCAGGTGGCCGGGTGCTGCTGGGAATGTCGACTTTTCAGATGCTCACGGTACTCTGAGCGAGTAGCGGAGTCCAGGCCGCACTCAGAGTCGCAGGTGAAGCGAGTATCTAAAGGATTATTCGATGTGCTCGAAAATGTCACTGAATAGTACCTGAATGCTCAATCTGCAAGTGGTGTTCACGACCGACAATTGACTTGAACGTCCGCGAGCACCGAGTACAGCTGTATTCTTTGCGTTCCTCTGGAAATCATTAAACAGTTCACAACAGCATACGAGTCCCCAAAGCTGTCCAGTGGATTAGCCAGGAACGTACCGTCGTGTATGACGATATGCTTGCTGAGGATGCTTGCCAGGGCGAAGAGCTTCCCGCAGTGCTCACATCGATGCGTATCCTCCGAGTGAACACGCCGCTTGTGTGCAGCTAGTGCTACTGAGTTTGGACAGACCTTCCCGCACACGTCGCATTCGCACGGTTGGTCTAAATAGCAGTCATGATACGCTGAGGTATCAACAGTTAGCCAACCGTCCCCACCTGAATGCGTTTTCATGTGAAGGTATGAGCTTCCTGGACGCAGTTTCTTGCCGCAAACAGGACACTCAAACTCCTGGACGGAATGGGCACATCGTTTGTGGTCGCTTAACGCTCTTTTGTGCGGATAGAGCTCGCCACATTCGTCGCATTCGAGTTGTCTGTCCTCCGCGTGTGCATTCCGCTTGTGCGTGAGCAGAGCTGCGCGCCATTTGTATTTCTTCTCGCACTGGTCACATTCGTACAGCTTACCTGAAATGGAAGGCCCGTACTAAACAACCTAGGTACATGTACGAAAGCATACCGTTGCGCGCCTTTCTATGCGAACGTTTGTGGGCGGCCAAGGATTTCTTGTGTGGACAGATCTTGCCGCATTCGTCACATTCGAATTGTCCGGCCTCAGCGTGTGCAGTCCGTTTGTGCTCGAGCAGATATCGGCGGAGTTTGTACTTCTTTTTGCACTGGTCGCATGCATGCGGCTCGTCTGAACACGAACCTCGTACAGAAAACACTAACCATATGAATACGTACCGATGTGCGTCTGCACATGTATCCGGTAGGACGAGTACTTTGAGAACTCCTTGCCACAGGTGACACACTTGAACAACGTGGGCACGTTCTCTAGCGACATTCTAAGACGGTCCAATTAAACCGACCGTAAATGCGATACTGAATAAAACGCTGAATGAAGGGTATTAATGCACACGATGAGTGCATCCAAAGGTTAAACCTAACAAGCATGGATTGAGTTCGAACGGCGTCTTCTCGTTTGCATAAAGACCAATCGAAACTCTTGCAAGCGTCGCGTTCACGCCAAAATAGCCGCTCGCTGCGAGAACGCGATCTCTGTGTCCCTGCACTTCTACTGGCCGACTCGTGGGAAACGGATTGACTTTTACAGGCCGCTCAGTCGATTTTAATGTACACGGCACGGCATTTTCCGAACCCACGAGCACGGAGTACGGCATGCTGTGCCAACGGGACGGAATGGAACCTTTTCCGGTCCTCCTCCACGCATGATCCTCTCCATTAACCTGTGAATCCACAACTTAATGTACTAATGCTGTACGCTAACGTAGCAACTACTTTTGATATCATTCCCGTTAGCGGCTTTGCCTGGAATTCCGCCGTGCAAAATGTGCACGAAATAGAGGTTCATGCGAGTCACTTGACTAAGGGCCCTTTTTCAAGAAAAAGCTTAGTCTTTTATTACCACACTGCTACCGGGCGCTAACAAAAACTGTGCTTAGTCCACCCTGTACGCTCGAAGGACGACAGAACAGGAGGACTGTTATTTGCATGGTTACGACATGCGAGGAATTCTTGCAGCACAGGAGACATGACGAATGGGATAGTTTGAAGAACAAGTTGGGAAATTGCCAAGAAAATTGGGCCCATAGTGACCAAGTGTTTGAAGTTAGAGCTGTCGAGGGTCCGGAACAGAACTGGCCGTTGAGAAGAGGCCGGGTGGTCCAAAACAACGTGTGAACCTTTCATGTTTTCTGGGAAAAGCCGTAATCGTCCGTGGCGGACATTTCGCAAACTCAAGAAGCACCCACGGTTGGTTTCATCAGTCCGTCAATCGACGACAGGGGATTTCTTGGAGGTCATTCACTAGCTACGACCTATTGAGCATGCTGATTACCGAAAAGACAAGCACACTGAGAACTAAAAGAATTGTTTAACGATAAAGCAACTACAAAATCAACATGATATGAGCTACGACGAACTGAATGGGCTTGGTGCCACAGAAGAGGACGTCGGCTGTCATGGGCGAGAAATGGCTGTTGAGAAGAGGCTCGGCATTCCCCAGACGTTGAAGCTTGCTATTGGCTGTCGTCAGGAGCCGAGAAGAGACTGGACGCCGACGTGTTCGCCGTTGGCTGTCCGTAATGAGTGCTAGCCGGAGCCGCAGAGAAGATGCTCGACATTCCCGTAGACATCGACGGTTGCTGACTGCGTTGGGCAAGGCCTGCTTCCTGAACCGGTTCAATATCAGCATCTTAGTATACTAGACATTAATTGATGCATGGTCTAAGATGTTATGAAGTTAGCCCACAAAAAGGCCAGCTGGAAAGGGCGAAACGGACACTAACAAAAACTCACTTTAGGCACTCTGCAACCAGTGCCTCGAAAGGCTGGACGCTTGCCTTCTTAACAGCCGAGACCTTCTGAACAGCGGACGCTGGAAGACCAGTCGTCATTGGCGCCAGACAACAGTCCATGAGCTGCTTGAACGCTTCGTCGATGAGCTGCAGCTGTTTCTCGGCTTTACCCTGTTGATAACTCGTTAGATGTCGGATGAAATGGGACTTGAAGTTGGTGCTGAAACCGCAGACATCGCATTTGTAGCGACGCTCTCCCTGATGCATGTTGGCGTTGTGGCTCGTCAGGTTTGAAAGACTGGTAAACCACGTGTCGCAGCGGCCGCATCGCAGGACGGGCTGGTAGAAGTCATGGTGACGCTGGTCCTTGTGCGACTCCATCTGGCGAGCGCAGGTCGTCGCGAAGTCGCAGTCGCCATCGATGCACTTCATCGTCCCGTCCGGCTCCACTAACGTGGTTTGTCCCAGGTGCTTCGCAACTTGCTGGGCTCGCTTCACGTCGACCGAAGCGCACTTGCAAGTGACGGGATGTTGGAGGACGTGCTGATGTCGCAGATGCTCAAGGTACTCCGAGCGAGTAGCGGAATGCAGGCCGCATTCGGAGTCGCACGTGAAGCGAGAGTCTAAAAGGATTATTAGATGCGTTGAGTGGAACTGAGTAGAGACCTACCGTCGTGAACGGCCATATGTCTGTGAAGGTCGCTTGCCCAGCTGAACACCTTCCCGCAGTTTCCACATTGATGCTTGGCCTCCGAGTGTGCATACCGTTTGTGTTGACCTAGTGCCCGTGGGTTTCGATGAATCGTACCGCATATGTCGCATTTGCACGCCCGTTCTGAACTTACAAAATTGCAGTGTGACCATGATAAGAATATGCAATTATAAATGGTGACCAAGTCACTGAGCGTGTTCAACGGTAGACAACAGTCCCCACCTGAATGCATTTTCATGTGATTGAATGAGCTTCCTGGACGCAGTTTCTTGCCGCAAACAGGACACTCTAACTCCTGGACGGAATGCACACATCGTTTGTGGCGGTGTAACGCCAGTTTGTTCGGACAGAGCTTGCCACATTCGTCGCATTGGAGTTGTCTGTCCTCCGCGTGTGCATTCCGCTTGTGCTCGAGCAGAGCTGTGCGCCTTTTGTACTTCTTCCCGCATTGGTCGCATTCGTTCAGCTTACCTGAAAATGGAAGCACCTACGAAATGACCTACATGTACGAAAGCATACCCTTGCGCGCCTCTCTGTGGAAACGTTTGTGGCTGGTTAAGGGTTTCTTGTGTGGAAAGATCTTGCCGCATTCGTCACATTCGAATTTTCCGTCCTCCGCGTGTGCAGTCCGCTTGTGCTGGCACAGGTCTCCACGCCGTTTATACTTCTTTTCGCACTGGTCGCATGCATGCGGCACGTCTGAACATGGACCTCATACTGAAAAACATAACCACGCGAATACATACCGTTGTGCGTCTCTCTGTGAGATCGGAGTGACGAGTACTTTGAGAATTCCTTGCCACACGTGGGGCACTTGAACAGCGTCGGCTCTTTCGCTAGCGACATTCTAAGACGGTCCAGTTAAAATGAACGTGGATAGGACGTTGAATAAAACACAGAATGGATGATACTAATTTACGATGATGCATCGAAAAGGTTAAACTTAAAACGCATTGATTGAGTTTGAACGGCGTCTTCTCGTCCGCATAAAGACCGACCAAAACTCTTGCAAGCGTCGCGTCCACGCCAAAATATCCGCTCGCTGAGAACGCGAGAGAAAGCGATTTCTGTGTACGGCGAGCTCTTTATACGCCTTATCAGATCAAATGATGCAGTACTGCTCTGCAAATGCTTTAAGGCATACGTACACCCAATCGTTTGACCTGCAGTTCCGGCCTTTGTGATGACCAAGAAGAATGATACAGAGGAGGGTTACAAAGGCGCCGTTAGCTAGTAATTTGTTTCTCAAGTGATTATGTTTTTTTTTTGGTTATAATGGAGCTGTTAAGCCTAAGAACAACGCTTTCCAAGGTTAACACGTTCAGGCTTTTTAAAGCCCGGCAACTGCCGTGTCGGGTGCCGATCGGATACCGACCTGAAGGTCGGGTTGGGTGGTCGGGTGTGGGTGGTGACACCGGCACGACACCCACGACACCGAGGGTGTCGTGCCGAACACTAATTCCAAGCAACCTCGTCTTAGCGAAGAAAATTCTGCTCGGCAAATGCGCGACCAAGAACGTCTTCTACTTGCAACCGTCACGAACTCGAGGTGAAGTAACCAAATTCGCCAAGCCTTATCGTTCGCTTGGTGTCGATCCTCCCAAAACTGAACACTGACTTCGTACTCAAGGATGTTCGTCAAGGACCTAGATTTCCCTGATGTTTGCGACCTCCGGTTCTAGTGTGCGTACCTTTTTTGCACTGCCAGTGTCCAGATACGTGTTTTCACTGCTTCGCTGGTAAATAAATGAATGAATTATATTCGGCTCCCAAGTTGGCACACTGAGCAAATACCTTAAGATGTCACGTTAACACTGGTCTTCACTGATGCAAGCATGACAAGCATCTTGACTTGCCCATAAGTCCTGAGATAACGTGCTTTACATGCGCTGCTTTCCTCATCAGATGAAACTAAATGTGTCAGCTTCAGCGCATCTATCGCTTAACAGTGGCTAGCCTACGTCACTGACGTGCCCTTTAGAATGCTTGATGATAACACAGAGTGACCGCGATTCCAAAAGCCAAGAAAAAGATTGATTCGTTTGGACGGGTAAGAACCACACGATTTGAATGACCAATTCCGCTTACGGTCGTCTACGCTTTCGCAAAACGTGATTTCTTTTGGAATTTCCTACTTCATCCGAGTACCAAGTAGTACTCAAAACGATTATACGTACATTGCGCAGCTGCAAAGAAACAGGTTTCTATTGCCTGAATGAATGTATATTTGCCACCGCACACGAAAGAATTCTTCTTCGCTGGTAGTGACGAACAAACGCCGTAAACGCAGATGACAGCTAGGCCGAGCGTAGACTGTCCGAAAGCAGGTAGTCCTCGACGATCGCCGCAAACTGATCGGGTGTCAGGTAGCCATTCGATGAAATGTCCAGCTCGCTGAAGACCTGCTCCGCTAGATCGTCCGTGAAGTCTCCGATCTCCTTCGCAATGTACTGAATGCATATTTGTACCACTCTCTTGTTCCGTACAGTCAATCTTAGGGCCTGGGAGACTAGCGGTCCAAACCTTGAACTCGTTGAGCGTGATCACGCCGTTTTCGTCCTGGTCGAAGACCTCAAAGCACTGACGAATCACTTCCTTATTCGTCGATTCCGCGATGTTCTGGGAGCGCTTAATGCAGTGGCAGAACTCCTCGAAGTCGATCTCGCCATTGCCGTCCTCGTCGACCTTAACTTTTGGCCTCGCTTAGGAATGAGGCAGAAAAAAACTGTGGCGTCTGAACGTACTAATTAGATCCTGGGGTTACCTCTAAGTCTCTAAAGGTCTTCTTTCGGGGCAGGGCTTGGATAGGCCTTACCTCGCGAATGAGGTCATCGATCTCTCCGTCGGTCGTCTGCTGTCCGCAAATGCTCATCATCGCCTGCTTGAGCTCCTCGCTGCCGATAGCGCCCGAGCCGTCCGCGTCGAACATCGAGAAGAGCTCGTGGAACTCCTGAAGCTCTTCCTTCGTGAAGCTCTCCTCTAGTGGTAGAGCGATACGGCTACCGGTGACGCTGTCGCTACGTTTGGAGGAGCCGTGCTCCTCTGATGCGCTACTCGCAGTGTTCGGCATTGCGGCTACTTTCACGCGACGCATGATGCGAGTGGGCAGACGCTTTAGGTCTATAACGGCTTACATCGTTGTGTGGAGCGTAAAAGAAAATCACAAAGTTTTAAAGAACAACTATGAGCTTATTAAAAGACAACCTATTTATTAAGGGATTTACTTGTAATAGTATAAGGTGAAGTAACTTAGGGTCTGCAAAACGAGACCCTATGCTAACTCAAGACGAAACTCGACTATATGTGTAGTTTTTAGAAAATTGTTACGTTGATGACGAAAAAAAGACATGGCGCTACGTAAACTAAAAGAGTGTCGTCATGAACATATGTGCGTGTTGCTCTAAAGCTCCTCAACAAGCATTGGACATCGCTGCTTCGGGCACACTGCACTCTACCATATGACGACTGCATGCATAAGGAGGTCGGCCAGTGGCAATCAGACGCCAACCGCACGAGATGAAGAATGGAAACATCGAAGTATCTTGGTGGCATTCGTTTCACCTATCTCATGCCAAAGTTGGAATATGCTCACGCCTCCGGAAAGGATTAGTCGTTCAAGGTTCAAGCCTGATCCAGCAAGGTGTTGATAAAGGTCAACGTGTGTCAAAAAATCTACCTTTTGCGCTTGCTCTCGACGAGCTGTGGGCACCGCCGTCGCTCGCGTGATTGCTCGGCGAATTCAGAGCACTGCGAGAGAGTTGCCGTTTCACAAAGCCCCACTGACCATCATTCGAGTCTACACGGTTCTGGTGGGCTTGCGGGGCCATGACGGCGGATAGCGCCTGCAACGCGTTCGTTAGGTCAAGAATATCGACTTCAAAATCAGTTAAATCACGAGGGTGGCGAACTTACGACGTTCACGGGGTGTTCCAGCTTGATTGCTTTGAGGCAAGTCTTGTAAGATGCGACTATTGACGCCTAGTACCAAAAAGGTCTTTAATGCATTCCGCCGAGCTAATCATGCTCCGTTTTCTTACACCGGAAAAGGCGGCCATCTTCAGCCGCCCTAATCCGTTAATGTCTTCGTATTCGCCAGTCGAGAAGTTGGCGCATGCCGAAAACGTTGATGCTTTAGCCTTAAACACAGGCTCAGTGATTGTCCTGGTACCCGACAGATCTTATGGCTCGTGCATAGATGCGGTGTGGCCTGATGAGCACAAATGGTTCTAAAACCGACTCTTTCTGCTCTCAGAATGCACAATGTTAAGGCACTGGCTAACGAGGAAAGCTGAGCGCTACCGGTATTTGGAGGTACGGCTAAATTCAGTGTTCTAGTTTCTCGAACCACAACCCTAAATATAGCAAGTTGTTGGCATGTTGGATTTAGGCACAACACAACGTCCAACAGTTTGCGTTCACAAATGATGCAGCGGGAAGAAGCCAGTGATAAACTATGTTTATCTTGACAAAAGGAAATTTGAAGGTTCTTCCTGGCTCCTTAACGGAGACGTTTTGAAGCGACATATGATTTCTTCGAATTCGTGCATGTGGAGCTTGCGTGCAGCCTCAACTGGCAACTAGCGATAGACAGCGCACATGGTTCATTCAGGTTTGCGTTATGCTGCGAAGCACTTCGTTTCAGCTCATTGGGCTCGATGGCCGTTTGCTGTGAAGAGTAAAATTCTGCCGTCGGTGATTTGAAGGATAAACCGGAAAAAAACACAAAAATACTTTCTTCATGACGCGCTTTTGTGCAACAATCATTTTGTGCTCCTGTTGTGCCCATGCGAACGCGACGGATTGCATTTGTGCAGAATGTTGCCACATCACAGGTGCACCCGTGTTCAGTCCCGGCACGAGTCGCGGAAGACACCATGACGCGCGGAGCAAAGAACGAATGATTTGGTTACTGATCGTTTCGGTTTTCGGTAAGCATATTTTCTGTAACAGTCGTTTCGGTAACTGCACTTTATTCCGCAGGAAGTAGAATCAAGTAACCCGAATAAGTGGCGGAACCAAACAGAGCGCAAAGTTAGCAAAACGAGACCGATGAACACACTTGAGTCCAAGCTGAATCACCGTCGACTGAATTTTCTAGCAGTATGACGCCTAAGTTCGAGCCAAAGCTCGACAAACCACACCCTACACCCTAACGTGTGAGCAGCATTCACTGACGATGCTTGAGCGGATTCGGCATTCTTGTGAATGTTCCATTTTCCAAAAATTCTGGCAACCACTTATACTTCTTTCGGGAAGTCCGGATTTCGTCGACTTTTCACTTCCAACCTCAAGGTATCCTCCAACGCTACTAGTCAAAAACAAAGCGCTAGAACGTTCCAGTACAACGACAGTGCTCGATTCACTAAGAACAGCACCACTTACTCAGCTTAACAGACTTTTTGTATCTTAGCGGACGGTAAAGCATTCTCTGTCGTTCCAGTTTTACTCCCTTGATGTCTGTTTCACTATGGAGCCTTTTGTGCTCGTTGTGTGCCCACGAGCATCATTCCACGACGCACTTCAAAGAGATGCAACCTGTGAGAAAGCTACAGTTCGGTATTACCTTGGTGATTCTAAGATACTCCCAACATGCACCCTGTTCAGTCCTCGCTACGCTGTGAAACACAACATGCCAACCGGCGAGTAGAACGTATTTTATTGCATGCCACCCTCCGGGTTCCCCACGTGCTCTGCTAGACGACATTTTGTCGTCCGACTCCGTCAGCAGAATCACGTACGCGACACGACGACGCAAGCATTCGTACCCTGCCACCTTTGTGCCGTGCTTCGTGCGTGTTTCGTTCCACAGCCGCGGCGGTCGAGCGCGTAGTTTGTGTGACGCGACCGTTGGTCCACGCAAACTCCACCCGAGCCGGCAAACGCACATGGTCGACCTTGGGGCGGCGGCGGAAGGAAAACACAGGGGACCATGCGACCGGGGTAAGTTTCCCGTCGCGGCTCGAAGATCTGCTTGAGTGTTCGGGGATCACCTTCGACGCACCTCGCGCTGCTCCACTGGACACAGTTCCGTCTGCCGCTGGACGCGTGAGATGTGCTCGCCAGAGAAACGAGAGCGGGGTCGAAGAGCGCGTGTCAGCTGCTCCTCTCGCGAGAGCCCGTCGCAACGACGAGGGACGAGAGCTAACCGCCCCTTCCGCGTCCATCCGGAGGCTATCAGCGCGGCGCTCGTCTTATCAGTGTATTCGGGGCGCTCCGAATCGCCGCGTGTTCCTTCTTGTCCGCAGCGGATCACTGATGTGTTTTCCGCATTTGGATGGAACGGACGGTCCCCTTCCTTCCCGATGTCAGTCGCCACATGGTTCATGGCAGGCACTTTGTGTCCGAATTAGTCGCCTCGCGTCGACCTTCCGTGGCCGGTGCGTCGGGCGCGTTTTGTGTTTCTTTTCGACTCCCTTTCCCGGCCCTATCGCACGACGTGCCCAAACCGGTCCCGAAACACGCCGTCGGTCTTAGCAGGCTACGCTGAATTGCCCTCGGAACTAAAGGTCATGCATGTTTATCCCTTCCGTCGTAGAGACGTTTTCCGCTTCAAAATTTTGGTGTAAGCATTTTGTTTGCAACCAAAAGGACATTAGGCTGCCTCTCAGACCACCTACCTAGCACGGCCGAACTTATCCGCAATTAGTCTTTTTTCTCTCTTGAGAACCCTTACTAGGCCTTGCTTGCGTGCGTGCAGAATCGTGACCAAATCTTGTTGACAGCGGCCAAATTTCGTTGCCGCTTATTGTCTTGGAAGAGTAGGGTCATTCGGCTGCTAGCCTTTGGTTGGTGAGCGTAATCTGATTCCTTCTAAATGTTCCCCCGCTGACTGTTTGTGATGACCTTGGATCAGGTTTGCCACCCTTTGACGTTGCCTCTGCGCCGTCTTATTGACCCTCTGGCGCACGGTGCAACTGAGCACTCATTTTGGGACGTATTGTGTAGCCTTTCTATGCAAAGCACGCTACCTGCGTGTCTTGTTTGTGGTTTGAAACGCGAATGAAGTCTTCGTTTGTACCTCATTGCTTTCTTCAATCACAGCTTGAGTACGTTGGATGTTATTTATCTAGCCTGATCTTCACCGATTCGGCAGAAGCAGTGCTTTATTAGGACGTTCGCTGGCTTCGTTGCCCTTATCACCAGTCTTTAAGGAGACGCGCCGCTTACCAAAAAAAATTCTTCGAAAACTCCCATCAGTCGAATCGAATTAATCGTTCCGACGCAGGTGATGGACCGTTTTACGAATGTGTGATTTTCTCTTCGTTCTCGACTAAATTCAAGAACGTTAAGTTTTACGTTCTCAAGTCTCGTCCGTCTGGCTTAAGATTGCGCTGGTTCCACGGTTCAGTTTGCATGCAACTGTCTTTCTGGGAGCAGACGCATTGTGCGCGTTCCTAGCGAGAGTTCAAAAGACAAACACAGTGAGCTTCGCTTCCGCTCTATTGCTCTATGCACATGAATGTCCCACGCGTGGGATTAGGTGTCGCTAATTGTCATCAAAGGCTCATGAAGCAAGTACACTTTTAGTCTTTTCGCTTCCGCTTTTTCTGTTTGATAAACAAACCCAAACGAACAATTTGATTTAAGTATCCGCTTGATTTCTTACGCAGCACTTCCGGCACAAAAACCGAACGACTATTTTCAGACACTTGCGTGGCCTTCAGCCAACAATTCAGCCCTAGTAGCTAACATCTATACTAGTCCCTACGAGTATGCTTGAGGCTTGAAGGTCCCCCGCGTTGGGCAAACTTGCGGTCTTCGTGTGTTTATGCTGATTTGCTTGCTATTCCCATTTGCGCCCCCTTTGTCCTCAGCTTTCTTCCCGCTAACAAATGAGTCACTCGCACGCGTTCAAAGGGCAAACGAAGAATACGACGTAGCTTGGCTGCGCTCTTCATCCGTCGGTGCGCTTAGGTGACGTCGGTTGCATGGAAATCACACATCGCTCTTTTTCATTAACCCATTTCTGAGTGCGGACAGCTGTTGGAGTTTAAGCTTCTGCTCTCTTGGCACTTGAATAGCATTGCGCAATTGAGCACTAAAGGCGGCAAAGAACGGCCGCCGACGACTGCGCATGCACGTGGTGGTTGTTGCAGTTTGCGTAAGCAATTATCTCTAGTCTATGGCTGGCCGGTGACGGGCTTTTACCTCACAGCACCTGCGCTGCTGGATCTGCACTCGTTTTCTTGCTCCAATAAGGCCCTTCGAAAACATTAGTTGCGTATGGTCGCAATTAGGGCCGGCCCCAACATATAAAAGGCGTCCTACTGCTTTAGCAGAAGCAGAGGTTCTTGCTGCTCGCAAGCAATGACCTCAGGAATGAGTATTGTTGCCAACCTGCTCGCCTACAACACAATGTTCATAATGCTCGATAAACTGTCCATCCCTCGAAACCCTTTCTCAGGCTTCCCCCTCATAAATCACCGCGTCTTAGTCGATATTTTATCGCGTTAATCTGCGGTTGTAAACATCACGAGGACACGAACTTAATGACCAGTTTCGTTACAGATGCCCTCAGCAAAGAAGAACGGCGATAGATGCTCAACCTGCATCGACGCTGAAATCAACGAGCTCTTAGTCGTGGACAATTGCCAGACATGTCAAGGTAAGCATCGGCTACTCCTTGCCATTTCGCAACGTCAAGCAGTACATCTACATGAGCGAAGTTTAGGTCAGAAGCCAGTGAACGCGAACTTAAAGTGCGCTATATGCGGTGATGGAGCCGATGGACAACACTTCGGTGCGGACGCATGTCGAGCTTGTGCAGGTACGTGACACTGGCGTAGCTGCTAGCCATGGCACATTCCTGTTTTAGCATTCTTTCGTCGGACAATAGCACGCCGACTGAAGTACATATGCCGGTTCGAGGACGACTGCGACGTGTCGAAAAGTAAGCCCTTGACACTGAGACCCAGAAGAACGATTTGTTTTTTAGCCAGCCGCTCACTCTGCCGATCATGCCGGCTCACGAAGTGCTACCAAGTTGGAATGAAGGCGAAAGGTATGTAAGCAAGCGTTCAAAAGTTACGTAGTCCTAAGTAAATTATAAGCTTACACACTACTCATCAAATACAGTGCGCATTAATTAATCTTTGCCTTTTCAGCCGTTCGATCCCAGTGCATGGACATCGTCAGACCACCGCCCCGCAGAAACCCGCTTAAGCAAGCCGACGGCAGTCTCCACAATACCGACATTAAGCCGCTTATGCCGTCGCACAGTCAGCACAACTCCACCAACATGGTCACAACGTGGAGCGACTCCTCGGTGATCTGCAGCGCTCCGGCGGGCGCGCCCCACTCGACCGGCGTTATCTGCAGCACCGCAGATGGCGGGCAGCAGGCATGCGGCGGTGGCCACCCGATGGAGCTGGACGTTCTGGGCGAAGCGACCGCGATGATATCCTATGAGATGGATGAAAGGAGCTTCCACTCCAACTCCACCACGTCGTCCGAAGCGGGCTCTCCATCTTCGCCTTCTTCATCGTTCTCGCCGCTCGACGGACAGCCACCGTCCAACCTGCAGCTTCCGCCGCTAGCGGCGACACCGTTTGATGCAAGCCGGCCAAAGGCGCTTCAGGATATCGTTGAGATCAGTGCGGTACGTTGACTCTGCTCGATTCTGCAGCTGTGTGTTAAGCAGCACGCTAAATGCTACAAAGTTGCTAGGTATATGCATTCCAGTGGCAAGCGTTAAAGGTTACAGGATTCCAAAAAATTCAACTTCAGCGTTGAGTTAAAGTCCCTACAATCATTTTCGCAACGTTCGACACTGCAACCCGTGCAAAGCGGTTATTTTCCTAGCTTTAGGCTGACTACTTCGTGGACGTCAACGCACTTCCGCCATCGCATCCGACTCTAACGAAGATGCTCATCGGCTACGAAGGCCTGCAGCGCAGGAGGGACGTCCACTTTTGCCGTGCTCGCGAGTACGATGGCTGCACCACGCGGGTTTTCGTGGAGAAGCAGGTACGTTATGATCTAGGGTACCGGTTCACTGACGAAGAACGTTCAGATCTTCGATGCACATGCGTACTGGCAGAATACGAAGGCGGACATGGAGTTCATTGCGGAAATGCTCTCCACTTTCGACGGCTATCGAATGCTGCCGACTACGGACAAGGTACCAGCTCGACGTTGACAGCATGCAAATTATACTGGCCCGTTTTAGATGGAAGTCTTCAAGAGCTATTGGATTCAGTTCGTCATACTCGAGCGCAATTTCGACTCGTTCCGTGTTCTCGGACCGTCCCTTGACGACCTACGAATAGTCTTCCCGTACGGGGATATCGTGGACGTCTTCAAGTGCGACTATGACATCAAAACGATCACCGAGTATCCGCTGGAAGAGATCAGGAAGTACGCATTTTTACAGCACATAATCCTCCAGGAAGGAGCGTTTAATGCTTTAGGTATCCCTTGCGTCACGGTAGCGCTCATTTGATCTGCTCCTTGGTCCTTTCCAATGTTCGCAACAATCGTTCTAAAGTGTTGCCTTCAGGCTTATCCACCCGTGGTACAAGATGTCCGCTGAGCAGCTGCTCCATCCACTCAAACGGCTCGGACCCACCGACGTCGAGCTGATGTTCTGTCTCGGCGTCATGCTTTGGAAGCTCAGCGGTAAGTGTCTCTCGACCGGTTCACGCAATAACGGAGTCTGTTTCAGCTGAAGTTGCGAGCAAGGTGACGCCGCAAACGGTCGCGCTCGCGGAGCAGATGGTAGAGGCGTTCTACAGCGAGCTCGAGGCATACTACATCAGCATGATGCCGAGCGTGAACCAAGTGCGTCGCGTGGCGGAACTCATGCGTCTCATTTCGTTGACTGAGGTCGGTATTTAGTCGAATTACTTAACACAAGCCCGAGCCTCTAGCGTAGGTAATCCTTCCGCGTTTAGAAAATCGCTATGCAGCGCCGCGAGGACATGATGCTCTCAAAGACGTTCCACACCTTCAAAGTCGACGTCTACTTCGATGAGCTTTTTGAGAACAACTAAATGTTTAGCAAATCAAAGTTGTTGTAATTTTAATCCACTTCCCGTGAGTATTACGCATTTGAATCCCATCATAGCCAAGTAGCCGAGCTAGGGTCTTCCATGAGTTCAGGAAACTTCTACGCACCTTCACTTATGTCTTCTTGCCAGCTCATTAGAAGTGATGCTTGTACAATCCGCTGCATTTACAACCCACATTGTCATGTTGCTAAATTGTTAATAAACTACGTTACCAATCGGCACTTATCCTGTGCTCACTAAAGTCTGCGCCAGATTTACATGCGCCTTCAATGAAGCGTAACCGGATTGTGGCGCTGTAAATCCCGTTCGGGTTACGTCACCCTGCATCAGAAAAATGTAACGATGCTGTTGGTTGCCGATGAGGATGTGCCATATTTTCATAGCGAGTACCCTCGAAAAAGCGACAAGAAATTAGCATGCACCTCACCGATATATTGCCACTGCTGCCTCATTATTGGTTCGTCTTCTGTGTGATGGCTTGCTGCTTGGATACTAGTGTGGAGTGGAATCCGCTACTAAGGCGCTTTCGTTCTTCGCCAACGGAATTTGTCCAAAAGAAGCGCGTGAGTAAGCAGCGTAATACCGCCTACATATTAGTATGCCTTAGTGGCCTTTGATGTGCGTCCCACGACTACTGCTACGAAGTCTACCGCGCTGATCCGGGAATGTTGCCGCACTGCCACCGCCAGTTCGCGCTTTATGTCTACAACTCTTGTCGCCATCAGAACCCACTTCGTGCATTATGGCTCTACTTGACCCATGGAAAGGTGGCAGAGGCATTCGGTGACGGGTACCGGCAATCATCCGCACTTGGCGGCGTGCAACCTTCGGCTAGCGCGGAGTAAAGTGACAGTGCACATTGTAAGGGCACGTCTGGTATCATTTGATAGCCAGTCCAACGTTGTGTACACCTGTGTAATTCCGGCAAGTGTAGCTAGGAATGAAAGATGTTACGCTGACACAAAAGTTCTCACGTCATGTACCTACCGCTAGCGCATACGTCTAACGGAACGCAGGCAGCTAACGCTACGCACACGTCTACCGCTACCGCGGACGACAGTAAAGTGTGATCTCTGACGAACGCGGCTTTCGTTAGGTGATCGCTCATTTTTTACTCGTGCCCTAAAATTAAGTCCTAAAGTCGAGATGCGCTACCGCTATACACAAGCGCTACTGCGCGTGTATGGTTGCGCACGAATGTTTTCTTGCTGGGCTTGTCTTAACGTGCGTTCGTAAATGTTTTTTAGAAACGTACCGTTTTACTTGTTCACGCTCACTCTTCGGAAAATTTGGATTGTCTAAAGCGTATCTAGGAATATCAAGTATCAGTCAACCCGTTTATTTGCTGAGATCGGCACAAAGTATGAGTAAGAAAGCGCCAAACAAGCACAAATACTCGTGGCTACTGGATGGCAGCGACTTGCCTTGTGGTCACATTAAGCGTCAAGGGCAGCCATTCAGGTGGAAAGTAGTCCGCTTGATGACGGAATTTCTCAGGCCAATTCCGTCGAGCTTTCAACTTATTGTCCATGCCGGAGGGGACGAAGTTTCGGTTGTAAAAGACCGTGCGGCCTGCCGGGAGCAAGTATGTCATCCACCAGGCAAAGGTCGAAGTGGGTGCGGTGATAATTAGCGAATCACAAACACGTTGAGCCAAGTGAAGATCTTCACCGCCGTGCATCTGCTTAAGCACGAAAGAGCGACGGATTGTCTAAAACGAATCCAACTTATACCGGAATAACGTGCTGCTTCGAGGAAGTGGGGAGCTGATGCTCAGTTGGACAACGTGGTGACTTGCTTACCTTTCGGTCATACGTTATCTGACGCAAGAAACTGCGGTCGTCGCCAAAAAGAACAAGCGAGATGGGCCTACGATGCTTCTAAACTAACATTCGACACATGTATGCAGCAACAGCAAGAACCGCGAGTGCTAGCCATACGAAGGTAAGCAAGGAATGTAATTGCAAGACACCGTACCTGCAGCAAAACCCTAGCGACAAAGTCGACTGCGGCGATGACAAATGCTTCGTCGGATTCCTGTCCGAGTTGGACAAAGTCTCCTCGTCGTGTGTGTACGCACAACTTTAGATCAGTGTTACCCCTATAAGGCTGTTTTGCAAGGGTGTCCTATTCAGACAGAATTACCTAAACAGTCGCTTAACATAGCCGCCAACTTTATGCTTGACCGCGTCGGAAAATCGAAACAGCGACTTTGTTTCGTTCACATTCTCGGCGAAGAACTTGTACGAATGCAAGTACTGATAGCCGATTGCAAGGTATTGTTCTTCATACTGGGAGAGGCTTAAATAGTGCAGAGCAGTCATGGAAATGCACGATTCGCAGAGCACTTGCCTCACTGGGTCCTTGTAATCCCACGAGGAATGCGTCAGATCTACGTACTTCACGGAATTTCGCTCGGGTGCCTAGAAGGTTACTTGTCAGACTCTTGAGTTTGCCCTTCCGTACGACCTTCAGCTCAATCCGCTTGTGGAATTCAGGAAACGTCGCCGCGATTTCTTCGATCCTCTTAGGGTCACCGAGAAAGCAATCATCGCGAGCGTCGTAATAGGGCGTCCTTCCGAGTTGCTTACCAATAGCGGTTAGCGATGCAATTCGGAACATCTGCACACAAAGCACATAAAAACTTTAAGTGACCTAGGGTCACTTGCCTGGTTTCCGAGTCCACCGCATGATTCGTACGTCGAAATGTACTTTGGCTGACGTTCTAGAGCATCTAAACAACCATTGTTATGCCGCGATCCACAGTTGCAAGAGGGGGCGTCTAGTAGTTTCGGTCACAGCAGGTTTGGAACACGGATCACGCCTAGGCCTAACAATAAGCTGAAGACTAAACCCTAATGCCTCACTTGGCTATGAAAACTTAAAAACTTCGCTTTGGCAAGTAGGTAGGTCATGTAGTCTTTAAAGATTACAACCTCTAACCCTGAGATGAACATCCTACAAAGCGAAAAATCTCCGAGACGTTGTCCCACTCGGTGAGTATTCTCCCCACTAAAACCCGTGACACGTACCCACTTTTGAAGGGATGACATACCTTCCGTCTGACGCCGCGTCATGCTTTCCGTTCGAAGCGTGGTAACCGAGACTACATAGACGCAGGCACCTAACACGAACAGTCCAAGTGAAGCCGAAAATCCTGGCACCATTTGGGATGACATTCCCATTGCGCAACACCCTTACACAGGAGATGAGGTCTTTTTGTACCGGAGTCCCGGTAGCTTATCGCATTCTCGTATATGGATAGTCACAGACTGAACATCGTTAGAGCTGTGCAAAGAATCCGAGACGACCCGACTAGAAACTATGCCACCGCCAATAGGTAGACGACACTCTAGTAGCTATGCGCGGAACGCCCTTTGTCAACAAAAGCGTGAATAGCGGGTCCGAGCAAGGAATCAGGGTGCATCGGGCCGTTATCGGAAGCCCGGCGAATTCCTGATCACTTTGCTTGGCAAGTGCAGAAGTTCATAGGCCACGGTACGGTTTCAAGACCAAGGAGTGTGTAGAACAACGCCCATCCACGTCGCTGTGTAGACTCTTGTAATACTTTAAGCTACGTATGTGTGTGGTGGACCGAATAGAAAGGCTATTAACAGAATGCTGTAAAAGGTAGCAAAGTCAACCAGCGCTCCTTGAGCGCGGCAAGCGCAAATCCAGTGCCTTTTATGCTCGCCATGCATGGATTTTGGGTCAAGTAGGCGTTGGCACTAAGACCCATAACAGCAAGTTATTACGCCAGTTGTGCCAAAAGATTCCGACACACTTCTTTACATAAAGGTGCAACGTGCGTGTTCACTTCTACTTTCACGAACGTTAAGCCCTTTTTCAAAGACGTTTGTTGCATTCGCGCTAGGTCAAGCTACACATGTTGCCGTCAGAGCACAGTTCGTCGCATGCCACTGCAACTGAGCTCCGTACGACATATACGAGCCTATTGGACGGAGAGATGGGCGGCTTCCATTCTCGAATCCAGAGCCTTGGACTCGCCTCACCGTGACTTACACTGCTCGCGCCTTATTGCGTCCTCATGAAATAGCGCTCCCATTATCCATTTCTTTTTCCCGCACATGCGCACACGCGTAGAGCTCAGCGCAGTGGTTACCCATTGCTAGCTGGGGTAGCTTCGTAGCAGGTAATGGCTGTCCGACATAACGCCTTGTTGAAACTACGCTTTCGCTGCTTTCAAACCAAATTTTTTCCGTTTTTTACATTGCATTACCTCGTGAGGAACCAGACTTCTCACTGTCTAACCACGTACTGCAGCAACGGAACTTTCCACCCTTATTTTACCGAGCAGTTCTTCGAAGTTTCGCAGGAATCCAGGGTTCATCCAATGGAAAGCCATCCGAGTTGCAATCCGAACAACGCTCGCCGGCCATTGAATCACGTGAATTTTGGCTGTCTCGCACGTGTTCGATCTCCCGCGCTCTCGCACCGAATGGAAAGTTTGGCGCGGACGCTACGCCTGCAGTTTGCGATTAGTCATTGCCCTGACGAAAAGACGCGGTTCAAATTGAAACAATGCATTTTCCTTTTAACCATGTGCTAGCCACCAGTGCTATTGTTGCTCCTACATCCTCTACCCGAGCTATAACAATCTCTACCCGAGCTATAACAATCATGTACGTTGAATTAAAAGTTGATCGCTTTAGATGTCTCTTGCGAAAGTGCCGGCGTTGTTCAAGTGCGTCACCTGTGGTAAGGAGTACTCAAAGCACTCGTCACTCCGATGTCATCGACAGAAGCATATAGAGACGCACAGCGGTATGTATTCGTATAGTTAGGTTTTCCAGTACGAGATTCATGTTGAGACGAGCCGCATGCATGCGACCTGTGCGAAAAGAAGTATAAACGGCGTGGAGATCTGTACCAGCACAAGCGGACTGCACGTGCGAAGGCCGAACAATTCGAATGTGACGAATGCGGCAAGCTCTATACCCACAAAAGGTCGTTATACGACCACAAACGTTCGCATAAAGATGCGCGCAACGGTATGTTTTCGTACGCGTACGTCGTTTCGTAGGTGCTTCCATTTCAGGTAAGCTGTACGAATGTGACCAGTGCGAGAAGAAATACAAAAGTCGCGCAGCTCTGCTCACTCACAAGCGGACTGCACACACGGAGGCCAGACAGTTCGAATGCGACAAATGCGGCAAACTCTGTCCGCACATAAGGGCGTTAAACGACCACAAACGATCGGTTCATCCCGACCGGGAATTCGAGTGTCCCGTTTGCGGCAAGAAAATGCGCCCAATAAATTCATCCAATCACATGGCAACTCATACAGGTGAGGACGATTGGCTGACTGTTGAACGCACTCCTCTGGTTTGGCCCACATTCATCGGTAAATTCAGAACAGCCATGCGAATGCGACGTGTGCGGGACTCATCATCGGAACCCACGGTCACTAGCTCGACACAAACGGAGTGCACACTGGGAGGCTAAGCACCGATGTGAGCAATGCGGGAAGACCTTCAGCTGGGCATGCGACCTTCGCAAACACGTGGCCATACACGACGGTATATTCTATTTTCACCGAGGTTCCACCGAACAAATTTGTAGAGTCGAGCCGTTGTTGACTAAATTAGTGATTTCAGAGAAACGCGAAGAATACCCGTGTGGTCGGTGCCCGCGGACGTTCAAGTCTCGTAAAGGTCGTGAAGAACACATAAAAAAGGAGCATTCAGGTAGCACTCAGTAATTCATCTAAAACTTACCGGAATCTTCTTTTAGATTCTCGCTTCACCTGCGAGCCCGAGTGCGGCCAACATTCCGCTTCTCGCTCAGAGTACCTTGAACATTTGAAACGACAGCATTCCAAGCAACACCCGGCCACTTGCAAGTGCGTTTTGGTCGATGCGAAGGTGGCGCAGCAAGTGGCGGCGAACCTGGGAAGCACTGCGTTCTTGGAAGCGGAGGGGACGACGAAGTGCATCGATGGCGGCTGTGACTTCGCGACGACCTGCAGTCGACAGATGGAGACTCACAAGGAGCAGTGCCACCACGACGCCTACCAGCCGGTCTTGCGGTGCAGCAGCTGTCAAACATGGTTTTCCCAACCGTCGAACTTGAAGAGCCACAACGTCGACAAACACCAAGGAGAACGGCGCTACAAATGTGACTGCAGTTACATCACCAACGACAAAGGTGCTTTAAACATACATCAAACACGTTGTCAACGAGGGACGGCACGGGGCAACCGCAAACTTAATAGAGTACGTTATCGCAAGTTGAGATTGCTATGCATGTAAGCAGCAAGCCGAAGTTGGTGCATGAGCGAGCTAGAGTCTGGAAATTTTAGGCCGAGCCCACGACCGAAATCCTGGACGTCAAGAAGGAGTCACCGCACGTCGCGTACCGATTTGGATCGGAGTTAGGTGAAGGGTGAGCGGCGCTAGAGCACTTAAGGCATGTCATTGTTCACTTTAGCGCATTCGGGACGGTCTACAAGGCGGTAAAGAAGGGCGAGGACCCTCGCGTGAAATACGCTATCAAGGAAGTCGGACCTAAGGGCGGAAAGTCGGCGGAGCTCGAAGCGAAATGCATGCGACAATTTGAGCACAAGGTAAGCCTCTAATTCCAGGCGTACTGACATCCTCACGCTTAGAACGTGATGGCACTGCTTGAGTATTACGAATGCGAGAAGCAAGGCCGACTCACTCGCTTCATCGTAATGGAATGCTGCCGTCCCGGCAGCCTGACCACTATACAGAAGCTCTTCGAGTTCCAGTTCGAAGAGCCCCACGTGCTCTACGTCCTGAAGGAGGTGACCTGCGGCCTCGAGCATCTGCACAGGTATGCAATACGAAAATGCTCATCGCTAAGCAGTTTTCCAGCGCCGGAGTCATTCATCGGGACATGAAGAGTGCGAATGTGCTCGTCAATGAACGGGCCGAAGTGAAGATCGCGGATTTCGGCGTGTCGACTGGCGAGCGCATCGCGTAAGCGCATATTACATTTTCCAGCGCTTCTTGGTTGCTCTATGGCTTTCACTAACAATAAGTGATTTAGCTACAACTTCCGAGGGACGCGTGGCTGGGTGGCCCCGGAAGTGGCGGCCGCAGCCCTGACGGGGATCACGGGCCTGAGGTCGGCCTACACGCAGAAGGCAGACGTGTACTCGGTCGGCGTCTTGGCTATCGACTGCTTTCTGCCTCGCGAGACACTGCCCACGGTAGGCTACTGCTTATTACGACGTGTTTATTTCGCTTCTTTTAGGACTTTCTCCAGAAGAAGGAGGTCGAGAGTGAGACCTTCGCCGAGACCCAGCTGCAGCGCATTGAGAACGATCGCCGTCTTCAGTTGTCGGCAGGGTTCAAAAGGCTAGTGACTTGTTGCCTGGCGCCGATGACTACTCGTCTCAGTGCGGCCGCCGTCCAGAAGGTTCCGGCCGTCAAGAAAGCGAGCGTCGATCCCTTCAGGGAGCTGGTTGCGGAGTGCCTAAAGTATGTTTCTCTCGACATTTTCTGCAGTGTTCGTTGGCCCTTCCATGAGGCCTAGAAGCACCTGCCTTCGGTCCTTTATCACACTGAACCGGTTCAGCAAGCAGAAGGAGATGGAGGAGAAACGAAGCGCCCGCCGTCGGAAGCCGACGACCGACGCAGAGACGTCGAGCCTGTTCTCTTCACCGACGCCTCGCTCCGGACCAGCATCCAAGTCCGCTGCAGCAACAGCTTCTTCCGGCGTCCGCAAGCAGCAGCCGTTGACGTCTTCGGGAATGCAAGCGCCGACGTCAACGGGGATGTCGAGCCTCTTCTCCGCGGCTCCGGCTCGCTCCCGCAATGGACAGCCGATGGAGAACACGACGGCGGTGTCCAGTATCTTCCCCGCCTCTGAACCCCGCAGTCAGCAAGCATCGACGTCTGGAGGCGTGTCAAGCCTCTTCTTCTCAACGGCCAGTTCTCGCCTATGACAGCCGACGTCCTCTCTAGGCGTCAAGTGTATTATCTTCCTCTTAACAACATATCATGTTGATTTTGTACTTGTTCTTAATTTTAAACTGTTTCTTTGTTCTCGGTGGGATTATGATTTGGTAAGCATCAGGATTCAATGGGTAGTAGCTAGAGAATGACTTCAAGAGATCGATATCGTATGTAGGATTTCGAACAGTGGAAACTTCTTAATTTTGCGACGAATCCCCACCATATTGCTTCGGAATTCATATTTACTTCAATTCTTCTTTGACTTCTGGGACAAAAAAAATAAGGAAGAGAACATTCGTGCATACCCGTCCGCAAGAAGGTGGTTTGAAGGCCCGGACAGTCAAGTGGATTTCCACGCACCAGCGGTTGCGAAGGGGTATAGCTCAGTGGTAGAGCGCTCGCTTTGCATGCGAGAAGTCCGGGTTTCGATCACCCGTACCTCCATACCCTTTTTGCGCCTCAATTGTTTTATCTGCTTTGTTTATACATGCCGGAAGCACCTGAATGCTTCTTCAATTTGCTTTTCCGACAAAAGGCACAAACAAACGCAGGCAGATAGCAGTGTATGATGCTTAATTTGATAATCGCAAGCGTCTTGACAGGCTTAAAAGCCAGTTGTCTTAAGCGCTCCGTGACTAATAACGTGTAAAAGGTTTAATCAAAACCAACAATTTCACAAAAATAAAAGTTCTATGCAGTTAAAACAAGTTATAAAGAAGGATTTAAAAAAATACAGCCTGCTTGCATTTGCACGAGGTGGCAGATGAAGATACAGTCAATGCGATGTATTTGAGACGTACGCTGGCTGCGTGAATTGCATACGCATTAACCTGTTTAGTCTCTGGCTACCGCGTTCGACAGAGGTGACGGAAATGATTACGTCCACGATATGTCATCCGTGCTCTATGTGACACATTACTTCTCTACATACCTACCTACTTATTTCAGCCCTTATTGAACGGTTTTGATGGTGTCTGCAATGCCTGGAAGCACGGATCCTAATCGTTGTTGTGGCTCGGGAAAGATTTGGTATCCTCATTCGGCAGTCGCCTCCCACACCGAAATGGCCGACCGTTAGGGACGCTGCTTTACTTTCGCATTCCCGTACCGAAGATCGAGGTACCATCAGGTACAAAGCGCGTTGACCAGGTAGCTATGCATTGGCTACAAATGAAACATAGGCATACAATATGACACTAAACATTCTGCGTTGTCGCTCTTAGCGGCATAGTGCGCAGCAGGGCTGGGGATTCGGATTCGGTAATTCGGAAATTCGGTCGTTTTGCTTCGGATTCGGATTCCAAAAATTGCACCGAATTTCCGAATCTTTGTGTAACAGTCTAGCATGGAAGCTACGGACCCCTACTGCACGTAATGATCGCAAAAAATTCGCAAGAAGAAGGTGGGGTATGGCTTGAATGGGCGTTGAGCTACTTCAGCTGATCGCGAACGCTTTCGAGACCGTCCAAGATCGTCGTAATTCAGTTGCTGCCATTCTTCCCAATTTAATAACCGCTTCGAAAATTCGGGGGCGTATCTGGGAGGAGGGTAAGGGGGGCCAAGCTAATTTTGTAAGGTATTTACAGGAAAAGTGTAATTTTCAACCGCCCTGTAAACCCATGAACGCTTCAAAATGTTAACCGGTTTTTGCCAAATAAGCTTTAAAACCCGTTCTGGTGGCGCCTGCGACGCGCCAAAAACGCCCGCAGAACAGTGTGCAGCCCCAGGATAAGTCAAATTTTCCAGTGCACAACCCAAAATCCTCACCTGCGGCGGGCTGTTTGACGGTGTATCGCGACGGAATTTTGAAGGCATTTTTGCCCTGTAATCCCATAATTTGCTCTGGCTTGACTGTTCAAGACCGTCCAAGATCGTCGTGAATTAATTGCCGCCGTTCTGCCCAATTTATTACCCGCTTCGAAAATTCGGATTCGGAAATTCGGTCGTTTTGCTTCGGATTCGGATTCGGATGATTTTTAGCGTTGCTTCGGATTCGGTTATTTTTTGGAAAGTCCCCAGCCCTGGTGCGCAGAACACAAGCTGATGACTTTCAAGACGCTTGCGATCACAAAACCGTTGTGTTGATGAAAAAATGGTGTTAAAACTGCAGCACGGACCTGTGTTTGTTCAGTTTTTCTACGACGAAGCAAATGGAAGGCAGATTTAGGTGCTCGGCATACGCGCTTAATTAATTAGGCGCAAAAAAAAGGGTTTGGAGGTACGGGTGATCGAAAACCCGGACTTCGTCGNAGGGTTTGGAGGTACGGGTGATCGAAACCCGGACTTCTCGCATGCAAAGCGAGCGCTCTACCACTGAGCTATACCCCCTCGCAGCCGCTGGTGCGTGGAAAGCCACTGACTGTCCGGGTCTTCAAAACACCTTTGTGCGTACAAACTTCTCCAACTTGTGCCGTTTCGCGGTCATCGGGGCCAAATTTGCAGTCCCTGTAACCATTTTTAAGACAGAAATTTAAGTGATCGAGCACGTACATAGACCAGGATGTACAACTAGAACATCAGGCATACAAATGAGTCCTGGCGTGCGTGTGCATTGGGGGGTTGGTTTAAGCGTATGATGGGTAACGAAAAAATTATCGCTCGACGCGGAAGTATTACTAGTGCGTTCGCTGAAAAGCAAAATGGAATCGACAAAACGTGAACTGCATTTGCATAAACCGACGCCTCACCTATTGAAGTTTATGTTTGGCGGATGTACGGATCTGTGCCCGACTGCTGTCAAGCACTTCCTCGGGAACTGTGCGCCTTTGTACAGCTCGTTCTAGAATTTCTAAAAGGAATGTGCTCCTATGTCCATTCTGCCCATTTATAACGGCATAGTTTTCACACTGATGCGCGTTTGTGTTTAGTCGCTCTGCACCTTGCTTGGTCGCCAGGTTTCCCGGTGTTGAACGTGATTCGATGACTTTGACCCCATTCAGGCAGCGTTTTGTTCGCTGCCCGAACAGGCTGTCAGGCGAATGCAGGTCGCTGAAGGAATTCGCTGATTGTTATTAGCGAGCGGTTTCCTACGTTTGCCCGGCTTTTACGTTAGCACTGCCTAATCATGGTACTTAACCGGGTTTTGTTATCTTTGTTTTGGAGGCTGAGAGTAGCAACATTCGGTTCAGTTTGTTTACAGGAAAAGATGCATTACCTGCTGCCGCTTACTGTTGCACTCGTAATCGAATACTCGCTGGCTTCCTCCGGCCGAGTCCTGCACATTTCCGACTTACATTATAACGCTGAATACGATCCACAAGGAGACCCGAAAAACAATTGCCATCGAACAGCGACGTCAAAGAGTGGCGATGGCCTTGGTCGATTTGGGAACTACAGTTGCGACGCCTCCACGGTATTTTGAAATCATAGTGCCCGTGGCTCTACGTCAAGCCTAGCTCTTGGTGACGAAGGCTCTCGATGCAGCCCATTCATTCTTAGCGGAACCTGACTTCATCCTATGGACAGGCGATAGCAAACCGCACGGGAATTTCACCGAAGAGGGTAAGCGCTACATGCCTCGACACCGCTTGTGTATAATGGATTCGAGGCGTGATTGCGGTTCTCAACGCAACTACTTCGCTAATACGGGAGCGCTTTCCTTCGACGCTAGTGCTGCCCGTCTTCGGAAATCACGACTACGAGCCGGATGATTGGCTTCCCGACAACACGTCGCTAATCTACCAAGCAACGTTCGAACTTTGGAAACCCTGGATCGGCGAGCAGGCCAAGGTTTGTGCAGGCGATTCGGTCCCGGTTAGAGATGATATGCCATGCGCTTCCGTGGGCGATGCCGATCCGTTTTGCCGTGTTCGCGGTACACGATCACGGCACGTAACCAAAAATTGCCGTTTTCCGTACCGTTTTATGCCGTTATGATGTAAAAGCCGTGGTTACTGAAATCGCGGCACGGTCAGATTTTTCGAGCAGGGTACGGCATTCAGAGTTGCCCACGGCACGGGTGTCCGCACCACCACTACTGTCGATATCATCTTCTATGTGCTAGGAAACGTTTCTCCGAGGCGGATACTACAAGTTCGTGCTTAACGCCACCACGTTCCTCATGCTCAACACTGTTCTCTACTACCGCGACGACAATGCGACCTTCTCGAACACCGACGATCCGGCGGGCCAGTTCGCATTCATGGAAGGCGTGCTCGAGGAGGCAAAGTCGAAGCAGAAGTCGGTCCACGTCATTGCACACATTGCGCCCGGAAGTTGGTTTTCCCATTTCGATCACCTGTAGATGCGGACCTTCTAGTGTACGAGAGGAGCAGCAAGTACTGGCTGCGTCCGACGTACAACGCGAGGCTACTGAACATCACCGTGGCATACGCCGACACCATCAAATGGATGGTGTTTGGACATCATCATTCCGACACATTCCACATAGTCAGGGTAAGCATGCGGCGGATCAGCGGTTGCGAGTTGGAATTTCAGAACGCGTCGGGCGATGCGGTGCAGCTTATGCTAATGGGACCAGCCGTGTCGCCGGGGCGCATACCTCTTCCGGGCGCCGGTTCGGTGAACCCTGCATTCCGTGTTCTCCACTACGAGCCGCAGACCTGGAGCATCACGGACATCAAGTACGTTCCGTTAGCAGAATACAAGTTTTGACTTTTGAAAATTGGAAATAAGGAATTTGCAAATGGTTTCTAGAAATTTGACCGGAAGCTTGCACAATCTGCTTTTGATAGGCCCACCCAAGGGACTCCGGACACATTTATCAGACATAGGTATTTTGCCCAATATCTACTTGTACAATGCCCAATGTGTCGCAGCAAATCCTAGCTAGGAACTTTAGGGTCCGGGCGTACGCAACGTTCATTCCCACCCAGCATACAACCCCACTCATTATTGACAGCTTCTTGTGCCCTGTTCTTCGAAGGTTAGCAGCCACTCACTTTAGCACGTACTACGTCGACCTGCGTGAGCTTAACCGGGACGAGAAGACGAACTTTACGCTGGAATATTCCATGCGCGAGGCCTATGGCTTGCCCATCATCGACCCCACGTCCATGAGTCAGCTTGTTCTGCGGTTGAAGACTGACGATGCACTGTTCGCCAAATACGTCGAATACAACTCGGTGCGCTGGACGTCCGAGGCGCTTGCCGGAGACAGAAGGTGCCCTTGTCTAAGAGAAACTGCTCATTTCAATAGAAAGCAACTTTAGGCTGGCACAATTGTGTGCACTCGACAATGCCGACTACGACGCGTATTTGGAATGCTACCAGGCGGTTAGTAAACGACTTATTACGGCTACATTCGCACTCGTTGACGTTCAGTCTGAGCTCGTTTAGGCTTCTGATGGGAAGCGACACGCTTCGACGCTCTTTGCATTGACTGCTTTAACAGTACTAGTTTTTGTATAACTTGCTAGTATCGAAAAAATATGTTCCTCATCGCATGCATCGCTAGTGTGCTTATCGCGTTCCACAACAAAATTGTGCCATGAAAGGTGCCAGAAGTCTCCTGTTACCGAACGTTCTTTAACGACCGTTAATGCTTGGCCCTTTTCGCAGCCATGAGCGGCCAACGGGCAAAAGTCATGCAAACCAGTGCTGGGGGTACTGGGCTAAGGAATAAGCCCAAAGACCCAGTCTCCCCTTACCAACGCACGTCTAAAATGGTCGCAAAGTGATGTTTCTTTTGCATGACAGCGTAGTGACATGACTCTATTCCACGATAAAATAATGCATGAACTAACTTCAAGGATTCCAGATAAATGTGATACATTCAGGTACGAATAAATAGTTCAGTTACGCTGATTAAACTTAATCCACTTCTCCATCACGTGTCGCTGCTTCATGAACGCCGTCGGCTCGCCGCTGTTGCAGACCGAGGTCGAATAACTGGCGTATTCGTCCAGAAAGTCGAATTCTCGAATGAAGCGGTGAAACTTTGCCGCTGGATCTCGCTCTCGCTCTGTGTCGCTGTTCTAAAGAGGCAAACGCTTACGTCCCACCAAAAAGGAAAGGGTAAAAATATGCGGGTAAATTGATGTGTCAAAGACCGTACCTCGACCGATTCTCGTTTCAAAGGCACCTTGGAAGTGCTGCTAGCCCCGTTGCCGTCAGCGTCATCGTCCGAGTCTAAACCGCAGCTCAATCAGAGTCTGACAAAACAGACTACGCAATCATAATCATTTGCGAGTTTTCAGAGAACATACCATCGATCGTAACCACGTCTGGGAACTTCGGCGGCTTGACCTCAACCGACGACCCTGAGGTTGTAGCGCTATTGGCGAAGCGGGTGGTATCATTGGTCTTCAGAGTCGCTGGCGGAGGGTTGTTGCTGTCGTCCACGCTCGTGTCCTCATGTCGTTCATGGAAGCGGTGAGGTTCTTGTTCTTGCTTAACGTCCAGGCGCGCCATAGACATGTTGGCGCCGCTCTCATGCGGACCGATAGCATGCTGTGCTGCGTTGCTGACGGAATAGGTGCTGTCTAAAGTACACAAATCATGTCGCACCGCTAAGCGCCTCATTGCAAGCGATATGCAAGCTTTCTTGAGTGACGTACCTCCACGCTGTAGCGCCACGGTAAGACCGAAGTCAAGATCATCACTTTGTCCATCGCCTTCATCGTATCTTGTCGTTGTGGCTTGTTCCATGGAGGCCTGATCGACTGCAGAATCCTTCAACACTGCTTGACCGCCAGCACGTTGACCAGTCGAGTGATCGTGTAGGCGCGCGTCGGCTCGGGACCCATTAACACTTTGCATGTGAATGCTGGCACGGACCGCTAATCCTGAAATTACACGGTTTCCGGATTTGCGCTTGTTGCAACCTACCGCTCGTCGATCCGTGCGTAGCGTCCCGCATGCGCTTAGGAGACGGCTCACCGCGGTCTTCGCAGGTAGCGCCCTTGACGTACAGGCGCTTCTTGAGGCTGTCGTCACAGCAAATGTGCCTACATTCGACTGCGCCATCCATGAAAAGCTCCACACCACAATCGTCCGGAGGACGCTGAACGAAGCGGCCATCAACGACGATGGCGTGGTGTGCTCGGACTGCGGTGTATCCAAAGCGACGATATCCGGTCTCCTTCAGCTTTCCTATAACCATCGTGCATAGCGGCTAGTCAGATTATTGTTCCGTTTTACCACTGAAGAAGAAAGATCTACCTTGCAAAGTGCGGCATTTCACACAGGCATAGTAGGCTTGACCCTTCCTGCCTGTGTTGATGAGCATGAACTTGAGTTTGGCTAGAACAAAAGTATCTTGCAGTAACCTCACGAAGTCCAAACCTAAGCGGTCCACGAACCTACCTTGGTAACGCTCGCTCAAGTGTTCCATGGACTTCGCCGGTGCCTCCACCAAGGACATGTTTTCTGCCTCATTTCGGTCACTTTCGTCTTCAACGCTTGCAAGCCCGATGAGCGGCTTGTTGGCGACTGCCGGCGAACGGCTACGATGTGCTGATGAAGCTTGCATGCAAGCATGTCGGCCAGACGATGTTCGATCCGGATCCGTGATAATGAACTCCTTGGTCCAGCTGCTTACGGTGACGCGACACTCTTCTGCAACAACAGAGCGTCCAACGGGCAACGTGGGGTGCACGCAAGGCTCCCTTTAGGTCAATGCAGCTACCTACTTGCTGCTGAATGGTGCCTACCTTCATGATGGATCCAGCAGTCGAGGCAGAAGTAGTCGAACGCGTACTCATCGAGCCGCGATGGACCGGCCAGCACAAACTTGAACCGTCGCTGGTGCTTCTGGGATTGATACGCGACCAGTTCTTTGTCTCGCAAGGGGCCCGAGTGAATTTCTGGTGCACTCGACCAGGCGAGGTGTTCGGCTTCCGTCAGAGCGGACGGTGGCAGGGCACGAGCCTTCCCGAAAGTTTTGTCGTCTTCCGGTTCGGCGCGCAAAGCGCTCGCTTTCTTAGCCTCTCGAGGGTGACCCAGCTTCGCAGAGTGTTCGCCAATCACCTAGAATTGCGACGTTGGTGGTGCGTGGTTCGGACCTTCGCAACCTGGATTCGTTCAAAAAGCATTACCTGCATTTCCGGCACAGGATTTGCGCCTTCGTTCCCGTCGGTAGCGATTTCGACCATTTTAGGAGCGCCTTGTGCTGCGGCCTTCGCCAGTGCCTAAATGATGAACTAGTGATCGTGGAAAGCGGTTTCTGCACCACTCATACCTTTGCTTCCTTCAGTTTTTCCTCCAAAAGCGGCTGTTGGCACAGATGTCCTTGGTTGGTGCCAGCATCGTCAGGATGACATTCGAAGGTGTTGTCTCCCGAGACGATGAGGTGCCGGCGCTTTATGCCGCAGGCTTCAAGGCAACCTAAAGATGAATTCAAATACGTGCTTTTCGTAGCGATATCAGGAGAAAAGGGTAGACGATAGGATCGCGTCTGTTTTCCGGTGATCCGTCTAACCAGAGGGAAGTTTTACCGGCTCCCTTCCAACCCCGTAAGTCTCGCTCTGAGAGCCAGGACCACCAGGCCGCCTTCGAACCGCCTCAACTGTTCACTTACTTTTATACTTGTCGCACTTCCTTGCGCAACCGGGGCAGTAGAAATAGTGCTTCTTTCCAGGCATGGCCCTATTTGGGCGAAATATGAAAGTGGTTCCTGAACAGAATGAACGAGTCCACATTATTGTGTAACCCACTAACCTGCGTATCGTTCGCTGGCCCACTGAATACAACCATTCGCATCATAGGTAGCTTTTGTGACACCTTTCGCTGCGTTCTTCGCGGGACTTGAAGAGCGGGACGCTGACGCTGTCGTGGCTGAAGACTGCTGCGCACCGGTGGCTTTCATAGCATCATCTGTAGGTGGAGTCCACTGCGGATGGAATGCGCCCACAGTGCAGTCGTGCCCGGCGCATGGGTCCACGATGCGGAACTCCATGTTGATCATGAGCGCTGTTATGGGACCTAAAAGTCATTCCAGGCCACGTGCGATGGGAAAGGGTGTGAAAACGAGCGTGTTTTCACGGTATCCTCCGGGTAGAGTAGACAGAGCAGTAGCTACACTTCGAGCAGCAACAGTAAATTTACAAAAATGCACACATCAACTTACACCGCGTGCACTGGTACTTGGCGGCGCCTGGATACAGCAGCGACGGCCCGGCGTATCGGAACCGTATTCGTCGACCCTGGTCCGAAATGAAGATCACTGTGTCGTTCGCCTCCCACTCGAAGCTTCCGCGTATACGACCAGCAGTTGCGTTGTTTTCGGTGCTCATCTTCCTAAGAAATGCGTCGCAACTGAGCGGATGATAGCGTAGGGTCGATCGATTTCCCTTGTATGTTTGTCGTTTGGGGTCCGATGCATTAACTCTCTCCGCACTAAGCGACACAGTGCGCTGCCAGCCAGTCAGCCAGCACGGCCGATGGATGGCAGTCAGCTCGCTGTGATGAAGAAGAGGCTTTCGCGGACTGTTTGCGTGCCGCGTGCACTGCCGCACGCGCCGCGTCCCTGAGATGGGAGTCCATGCATGGGTAGCACACATTAGAGCTGGGCCCCTCAAGTTCGAAAGCTGATATCCATTTCAAACGCAAAGTTAAAAAAGCAATTCCGGTTCCAAAAGCGACAAATATCAGATGCGATTTTGAGGTCTACTGGCAAGTTGTACCATGCAAAACATTAAGCACTCATTTGCTATTCCAAGGTGAAACCCCAAAGTGGAGCAGCTTATGTCACCCTTATACCAGCAGATCGATACTGATAGTTTATTCGAGCGTATTCGAAAGAAGACAATACTTGAGAATGGGTCGCTAACACTAGAGAGCAAAGCAGACATGGCCAGGGAAAACCACTCGAGCTTCACTCTCTCAGAAGTCATCGTCAGAGTGCTCTGCGCGGCCATCGTCTGCAGCCATGATTTCCTGTAAAGTCGAATTCAGCCAGCATCCATTACACAGGTCTATTGGCCCACGCTTACATGTTGCGCAAATCCTGCCGGCTCCTGCTGATATGGATCCGCATCGTCTTCGCCGATCGTCTCGTGGTGTTCCACCTCCGGCTCCTCGCCGCCTTCGTCGTCCATGTCCTCGATCTTGAAGTCGCCGTCGCCCTCGTCTTCGTCGCTGTCCTCGTCCGACAGTCCCGCGCCGGTCATGTTCCCGTAGACGCGAATTTCTAAGGTGCGATCTTTAGCTAAGTTCTAGTCGGCCAACCAACTGCGTACCTTTACGTTGACTTGAATCGGCATCCGCAAGTTCCAGGCCGAGGATGCTAAATATGATTTACTGTTAGTGTATTTTGGCACAGCATATTGTTTGCAAATTGCATGCTTGTGTCAGGGCCATAAAATAGGGACGCATCTGCACTACAACAACATCGTATCCGGGTTGCCAGCGTAACGCTTCTGAACCTCTTTCTGCTCTGTGCGAGCAAGCGGGTGTCTCCTAGTTAACAAGGCATTGTATTCTTTGCCTTACTACAGCACTGCTTCTAAGGTTAAAGATGGTTGGGGAAATTCGGTACAGCATCGGGGATAATGACCAGCCGTAACGAACCTTGAGCGAGGCGGGGCCGTACAGTGATGCTCACCCGCAAAAAGTGTCCTCCACGACTGGCTTAAATCCTTTAAGCAAATTTCACCGGGTACGGGAACCATTAAGCTGCCCTTTCGTCGGTTTCTGGTTGACGCGTCAGTGCTCCCAATTGACTTCCTAATACCTTTCTGTATGACTTACGGTGGAGTAGCCTCGCTTTCGATGCGCATCTTCTCCACCTGCAGGCGCATGTTCTGCTCCGCCTCGATGTTGCGCCGCTGCTCGTCGATCTCGATCCCCGCCATCACATTCTGCAGGTAGGTCAAGTTGCGAAACTTCACCACGTAGTCCGCGTAGAGGGCCTTCAGCTGCGACTCGAAGCGCTCGTACTCGTCCATATGGGCCGGGCGGACGGACTGGAATGCACGAGCATCGGATTGACGGAAGGAAATCGGTTGCTAACCTGAAGCGTAGCGAGGCGCTTCTGCAGCTGGTCGTACTCGCGTTGACGACGGTCAATGCGTGAGTCCAGCGCCTGCTCATCGCTGGTGATGTTGCTGAGCTTTTTCTGGAACTCCTCCGTTTCGGTACGAATTTTCTCGATCATCGCTCGAACCGCCTTCTCCACCTCGCTTGCATTGACGGTTTGCGAGAGCGCTCGGACACGAGCTTCCTAAACAAGAAGGTCGGAACTTGAAAGGAAAACTCTAAGGATTTAGCTGACCTTTGCAAAGATCTCTTTCGCGAGTAGGTCGTAGAGAGCCGCTCCGGAATGCGGAATCTCGGATGCGACTTCCAAGCAGCGGCGGATCTCTTGCCGCTGAATCAAGCTGAGTTTCAGCGATATTCAAGTACTTTCGTACCTTGGCTTGAACTTGAGAGCGGAGAACCGAGAGTTGTGCCTTGTCGTCCTCGAGCGTCGGCGCCTTCTGGATGGTCTGGTAGAGCATGCGCAGTACCGGAAGCAGCTCTCGGACCGCATGACCGTCGGACTAAAGTGCAAAAACGTTATCCGTTTATAAGACCATAAGCCAGAATTACTAAGTTTAGAAGTTGAACCTTAAACCAGGATTACTAAGAAGACCCCGATGTATGCGGCCATGCGACCACTTTCGACAAAGTTCTTACCATGTACAAGTTCCTCGGGTTGAGCTTCACTCGAGCTTTCTGAATGAGCGTCAGAACGCAGGATTTCACGAAGAGTACTCGGTCTGCTTCCGAGTCCAGTTTCATCGGTAGTCGGCTATTGGGATCAAACCTAAAACGTCATCTACCATGTCCGCAGATGAATAAGAACTCAGGTACTTCTTTGTGGTGGAGTTCAGAAAAAAAGCCAGAAATCGAGATTTTTCATGTTTCCTTTGACCGTTGTCCAGTACCGCCCGCATGTTTTTCGGACGTCATTTGTGTATTTAGTTTCGATCAGGATTGACGGCCGCCTCCAAAAGTTCAAATTCGAAGAAATTCAAAGTTAGACCATCGTTTTTCATCTATAGTGTGGGCCGCTTGGCTTTAATTTATGCAATTCCAGCATAGCTTCATGAAATTCCAAGAATATTCAGGGAAAAACGGTGCCGTACAGAGCCAGAGCTAGAAGAAATGTCGCATACCTCTTCACGCACCACTCCATTATCTCGGCCATCAGCTTGAAGTTCGGCAGGCGGAAGTTCTCGATGGAGACCAGCCGAGGATAGTTGAGTGCGCGCAGGATTTCGGTTGCATCTGGAATTTATGTGTGACTGCTTTCACTGAAATCTCGGTACGCATTACCTCTGAGTTCCCGAAACGACATGGCTAAGCGGCAGAAGAGGGGCAATAATTCGGGTCGAGCTTGCGGGAGGCTACGCAAGGAGTAAGCGCCACGTTGCTATGGAGACGCGTTCTCTGACACAAAGCAGGGACGGACATGTGCCATTACGCCATCATGAGGCATGGCAAGGATGTGGCCTGCCTACTACCTAAAGAGCTGCCTAGTAAGCACTGCTAGACATGTTATCAGTCACATGTTTCACAGACTCTTGCCTCTGTTAAACGCTATTAATTCCCGAAGAATTGGTAGTGAACGGACATCGTGAAGGCGTCTGTTTCCAGCCATTCGCGAAGACTGCGCAAAGTGGTGTCGTGCAACCACACGTACATAATGGAAAAAATAATTGCACTAACTTCGGGACAACAATTTCGACACAACAGTTGGCCAGTCAAAGCCTAAGAAACATCCTAGGCCTGAGCGTCTAAAGTGAGTGGGTGAGTAAAATTACTCAGCCCCATGCTTAACATCGAGGGTATGAATACTGGGCACTTTTAGTTGCCCAAAACGTAAATGGCTGGTCCTACGATTCGAAATCGGTTAAAACCGTCTCTATCAAGAAGGTAAGTGAATGAGTATGTCCATGACTACGCCCACCGCCTAGGGCTAAGTAGCACACCTTCTAGGCTTGTGACACTGAACCGATTCAGGAAACGGGACGTGAAACAGCTCCGGTTGTCAGAAACCGACGCGACGCAGAGATGTCGAACCTGCTCTTTTCGCCGATGCCTCGCTGCGGATTAGCCACGGCGTCCACTCTCTTCCCGATTCCTGAAGACCGCTGTCAGCTCGCGTCGACGTCTGCGGGAGTGTGAGACCTCTTCCCAATGGCCAGTTCTCGCACGTCACGGTCGACGTCCTCCTCAGTGGCACAGATTGTTCTCTTCCTTGCAAGTGCACATGTTCGTATACGTCCTTGGTTTGATTCCATAACAACACCTCCGTCACGTCCGTGTTTACTGCATGCTTTCCATGTCTCTACCTCCAGGTTGTAATGGATACGAAGGACGGCTCGTACACTTGTTGCTCTTACCACCTCGTTCCTTGCATGATGAGTACACCCCCTCCCCGGATGCTAGGCACCCAAGCTGTGGAGCCGGGCCGTGGTGATCCCTCCCGTGCCGAGGAGCCAGGCCGTCATCACGGCTCCACGGCTCTAATCGGTATGCTCCAATCCACGCCTTTAAACAATCGTTGTACATTCATTCTAAGTCGGTCGTCCAAGAACGTCGCTAGATAATGTGCTAAAGCTCCAAGTGCGTAAAATGCGGGACGGACTACAACAAGGACTCGTCATTTTGATCACATCTGGAAACGCACAGCGGTATGGGTGCTTAATGCGACAAATGCGAAAAGTAGTTCACACGCCGCACAGCTCTGGCCCGGCATAAGCAAAGGTTGAGCAATTCGAATGCGACAAGTACAGCAAGCTTTGTCCACACTTGAAAGCGTTCAGGGGCCATAAACGATGCGTCCATTCTGAGCAAGAGTTCAGGTGTCCAGTTTGCGGCAAAATGTGATGATTTGCAATCGCGAAGGCTTAAATGTTTTCCCGCAGTCTCAACCCGCGACCTGATCCCTTGGTGCGCGGTTGCAAGTACAAAACCACGTACGGTCAGTTGGTCAGCATGGTAGACTGGTGAACGGAACGCCAAGGGAACGGATTTTCCGCAGCTCAACCGCGACACTGATCACTTGGCGCAGACTCCGGTCGGAATTAACGCTGAATTTAGCGTATTTATGCCTGAAGTGATGCTTCTTTAATGCCGTGAACGAGTAGGGAAAAACTTTCGTTTACCACGTCATGAAAACAGTTCGTATGCTATGCGAATTCGAACGGTGCGCGAAAATCTACCTAGTCAATCACCGCGCATTAATCGCTTTAGAATGTCGCTAACGAAAGCGCCGACGCTGTTCAAGTGCCCCATCTGTGGCAAGGAGTACTCAAAGCGCCCGTCGCTCCGGCGTCATAGAGAGACGCACAGCGGTATGTATTGATACGCTTAGGTCTTTTAGCAAAAGGTTCCGTCTCAGGCAAGCTGCACGAATGCGACCAATGCGAGAAGAAGTACAATCGACGCGGAACGCTGCTCGCGCACAAGCGGATGGCACACGAGGAGCCGGGTCAATACGAATGTGACGAGTGCGGCAGGCTCTGTGCCCACAAGAAAGCGTTACTCGACCACAAACGCGGCGTCCATGACCGGTTCAAGTGTCCGATTTGCGGCAAGAAACCGCGTCCAGAAAACTTATCCCGTCACATCGAAACTCATTCAGGTCAGGACCGAGTGGCTAACTGTTGAAAATACTCGAAAATTGGTCTTCATGATTGTGAATTCAGGGCAACCGTGCGAATGCGACAAGTGCGGGAAGGTCTGCCGAAACTCGCCGGCACTAGCTGCACACAAACGGCATCGACACTCGGAGGCCAAGCATCGATGTGAGTACTGCGGGAAGACCTTCGTCTTCGCAAGCGGCCTTCGCCAACACGTGGCCGTACACCACGGTAGGTTGCTGGCTAGGTAGTCGGAACTACGATTTTTTACAAAACGGTTGTTACCTACACTATAGCTAACTACGAATTGCAGAGAAACGCGAAGAATACCGATGCACTCGGTGCCCGCGAAAGTTCAAGTCTCTTCTTGGACGTAAAATCCACGTGAGAGCTGAGCATTCCGGTAATATTCAGTCATTCCTTCAAACATACCCAATCGCCTATTTAGATTCTCGCTTCATCTGCGACTCCGAGTGTGGCCTGCACTCCGCTACTCGCTCGGAGTACCTTCAGCATCTGAGAAGTCATCATGCCAAACAACACCCAGCCACCTGCAAGTGCCTTTTGGTCGACGTGAGGCGAGCTCAGCAAGTTGCGGCGAAGCTGGGAAACGCCGCGTTCTTGGAGGCAGACGGTACGATGAAGTGCATCGATGACGACTGCAACTTCGCGACGACCTGCGCTCGCCAGATGGAGTCGCACAAGGAGCAGAGTCATCACAACGCCTACCACCCGGTCTTGCGTTGCAGTGTCTGTCAAACCTGGTTTTCCGACCCGTCACACCTGAAGCGCCACAATGCCGACAAGCACCAGGGAGAGCGTCGCTTCAAGTGCGACGGCTGCGGCTACATCACCAACGACAAGGACTCTTTCACCAAACATCAAACGAGCTGTCAACAAGGAAAAGTCGAGACCCAGCTTCAGCTCATCGACGAAGCGTTCAAGCATCTCATGGCCTGTTGTCTAGCGCCAATGACGACGGGTCTCACAGCGGCCGCTGTTCAGGAGGCCCCGGCTGTTAAGAAAGCGAGCGCCGAGCCCTTCGAGGCGCTGGTTGCGGCGTGCCTTAAGTGAGTTTTGTTGGTGTTGGTTTCGTCCAATCCAGTGTTGTTACATTCCTTCATTCCTTTCCTCATCCCTCGTAACATCTTAGACCGTGCATCAGTTAATATCTGACATTGATCTAATGACATGACGCGGTTCAGGAAGCAGGCCTCAGCCCACCGCAGTCAGCAAGCTCCGATCTCTACAGGAATGTCGAGCCTTTTCTCCACGGCTCAGGCTAGCACTCATCACGGACAGCCAACGGCAAACACGGCGGCGTCCAGTCTCTCCTCTGCTCCTGACGGCAGCCATCAGCAACCGTCGATGCCTACGGGAATGTCAAGCTTCCTCTTAACGGCCTGTCCTTGTCCGACCACTGGCAGCGTCCAGCATCCATGTCATAAGCGCATTAACGACAATCCTTGACCTGATACTTGTCGAAGCAATGCGTTGAGGCCAAGTATGGTGTGATGTTACGTATGCTACGCTTAGCGGCTTCGCTTCCGATGCTTCCCTTTGAAGATGTCTCTCCTTCCGTTTCCTGTTAGCTTGTTCGTTGCATACTTAAAGTAGTTCTTGCATCACTTCCCATGGGCCAAATTTTTTCGTGTAACCCCCCCCCCCCGAGTGGGTAAAAATTAAATGAGGGGTCAAACTAGGGCAAACAATTTCTCAGGTGTCACAAGTTTTTGCGCGCGTAGCTTGAACGTTCGGACACCCAGCTGCCTTCTATGCATCCGAGCACGCACGTACGGTCAGTTGGTCAGCATGGTAGACTGGTGGACGGAATGCCAATGCAACAGATTCTCCGCAGTCGCAACCACGACACCCGATCCCTTGGCGCAACCGCCGGTCGGAATTACCGCTGAGTTTTGCGCGTTTATGCTGGAAGTAATGCTTCTTTAATGGGTTGAATGAGTAGGGAAAAACCTTCATTTATCACGTCATGAAAACAGTTCGCATACTATGCGTATTCGAACGTCGTTGTTGATATGCGTGCGCGAAACATCTGTCTAGTCGATACCCCGCGCATTAATCGCTTTAGAATGTCGCTAGCGAAAGTGCCGACGCTGTTCAAGTGCCCCACCTGTGGCAAGGATTTCTCAACGCACGCGTCACTCCGCCGTCATAGAGAGAAGCACAAGGGTTCGAGATCTTCGATTCATCTCCTTCTGCAGTAGCGTTCGTTTCAGATAAACTGCACGCATGTGACCAATGCGAAAAGAAATATAGCTGGCGCACTGCTCTGTTCCGGCACAAGCAGACAGCACACGCAGCGGCCGGACAATTTGAATGCGACACATGCGGCAAGATCTGTCCTCACAAGACAGCGTTGTACGACCACAAACGATATCATAGAGAGACGCACAATGGTTCATTGATACATTAAATTCGTTCGGTATGCGTTAGGTTCTAGGTAAGCTGCACGAATGTGATCAGTGCGAAAGGAAGTACAAATGGCGCGGAAACCTTCTCAACCACAAGCGGATTGCTCACCCTGAGGGCGAACGCGGGCCACTCGAAGGTGACGAGTGCGGGAAGCTCTATCCGCACGGGAGAGCATTGTACGACCACAAACGAGGCGTCCATGACCAGTTTGATTATGTGGAAACTCATACAGGTGAGGACGGTTGACTGACTGTTGAACATACTCGACGATTTGGCCTTCATAATTGTGAGGTTCAGGACAACGGTGCGAATGCGACATGTGCGGGAAGGTCTACACAAACTCGCCGGCACTAGATAACTACAAATGGCGTGGACACTCCGAGGCGCCGCATCGATGTGAGTATTGCGGGAAGACCTTTGGCTTTGCATGCAGACTTCGAGCGCATATGGTTATACACGGCGGTATGTTGCTGCCTATTTCAGTGAACAGCTTTGGACACTCGTATGCTGCTGTAAACTCGTTCGTGATTTTCAGAGAAACGCGAAGAATACCAATGTGCTCGGTGCCCGCGGAGGTTCAAGTCTCATAACGGTCTTACACACCACGTGAGCACTGAGCATTCAGGTATTTTACCGGGGTTCGGTTTAAACTCACGGGAGCATCCTTTAGATACTCGCTTCACATGCGACTCCGAATGCGGCCTGCACTTCGCTACTCGCTCGGAGTACCTTGGGCATTTGCAAAGTCGGCACGCCCAGGAACACCCACTCACCTGCAAGTGCGTTACGATCGACGTGATGATGGCTAAGCGAGTTGCGACGAACCTTGTAAGCACCGCGTTCGTGGAGGCGGACGGTACGATGAAGTGCATCGATGGCGACTGCAGCTTCGAGACGACCTGCGCTCGCCAGATGGAGTCGCACAAGGAGCAGCGTCACCACAACGCCTACCAGCCCGTATTGCGTTGCCGCAGCTGCCAAACCTGGTTTACCAGCCCGGGGAATCTGAAGCGCCACAACGCCGAGAATCACCAGCGAGAGAGACGGTTTAAATGCGACGATTGTGGCTACATCACGTGCCTAAAGGCCCATTTCATCGGACATCTAACGAGCTGTCATCACGCAAAAGCCGAGAAACAGCTTCAGCTCATCGACGAAGCATTCACGCAGCTCATGGACTGTTGTGTGGCGCCAATGACGACGGGCCTCACAGCGGCCGCTGTTCAGAAGGCCCCGGCTGTTACGAAAGCGTGCGTCGAGCCCTTCGAGGCGCTAGTTGCAGAGTGCCTAAAGTGAGTTTTTATTGGTGTCCGTTTCGTCCTTTCCAGCGTGGTTACATGGTCACTTTGTGGGCTGATGTCATAGCATCTTAGATCATGCATCAATTAATATCTAGTACTAGCACTTGATGGGCCCTCCCTCCGGGAGGGGCTGCTTTAAATTTTGGTTGAATTCGGTGTTTCGAATGGAGCCTCTTTTTAAGAACTACACATCCTTTCATTCGACATTTGTAATTTATGGCACTGAATGGCCCCTCCCTCCGGGAGGGGCGGCTTACAGTTTGTTCGAACTGGCTTCTTAGCACAAATGCAATTACATCGTGAGTTAATAGATGAACATTCACCAATGAGGTTGGGCTCAATTACGCTGCACTTGTTACATTAACAACCGTGGAACTTAGCTTAACGAGGGTCATTGTAACTCCTGTAGAACTAAGCTTATCTTTCCACTCACTGGCACTCAACTCCTTTATAGCTTAGATTACGGTGTCACTGGCACTGATCTCAGAAGAGCTTTGCTTTCTTCATCTCGCTGTCACTGAGCTCCTGTAGAGCTTCGCGCATAGCATCGCACTGGCACTGAACTCCTGCACAGCTTAGCTTTCCTTCTCATATCGTTGAACTCCTGTAGAGCTTAGCTTTCCCTCTCACTGGCACTAAACTCTTGTAAAGCTTAGCTCTCGCTCTCATATCACTGAACTCCTGTAGAGCGCATCTCGCCACTCCTGTAGAGCTTAGTTTTACCGTTTTACCTCTTACTGTCATTGAACTCCCTTAGAGCTCCGCTTACTGTCTCTCACTATCACTGAACTCTTGTAGAGCTTACCGTCTCACTGGCAGTGAACTCCTGTAGAATTTAGCTTGACACTGAACCCCTGTAGAGGTTAACGTACTTCCTCGCTGTCATTGAACTCCTGTAAAGCTTAGCTTTCCCTCTCAAATCATTGTACTCCTGTAGAGCTCATATTACCCTCTCACTGGCGCTGAACTCCTGTTGAGCTTAGCTTTCCCTCTCACTAGACACTGAACCCCCTTAGATCTCCGCGTACGGTCTCTCACTGTCAGTGCATTCCTGTGGAGCTTAGCGTAGCGTTGCACTGGCACTGTACTCTTGTAGTCTTAGTACAGAGTCACATTAGCACTCATCTCATGTAGAGATTAACGCACTTTCTCACTGTCACTAAACTCCTGTAGAGCTTAACATAGTGTCACACTGGCACTGAATTCCTGTGGAGCTTGGCTTTCCCTCTCACTGGCACCGAACTCCTGTAGAGCTTAGCATAGGCACTGGACCCCTGTGGAGTTCGCTTTCCTTCTCACTGATACTGAACCGCTTAGAGCTCCGCTTACTGTCTCTCACTCTCACTGAACTCCTATGGAGCTTAGCACACCCTCTCACCGACACTGACCTCCCTTAGGGCTCGGCTCAGCCACAGTCACTCTACCCGCTAAGGTTAGCTTAGCCTAGAAACAGTTACTCCACCCACTAAAGTTAGCTTAGCTTGGCCACAGGCACTTCTTCCGCTGAATTTAGGTTAGCCTGGCCACTGTCACTTCATCCGCTGAAGGAAGCTTAGCCTGGCCACAGTCACTCCTTGAGATGAAGGTAGCTTGGACTGGGCCACTATCACGTCTTCCGCTGAAGGAACCTTAGCCTGGCCACAGTCACTCCTNTGTCACTCCTCCGGCAGAAGTTAGCTTAGCCTAACCACTGTCTTACTTCCGCTGAAGTCAGCTTAGCCTGCCACAATCACTCTTCCGGCTGCAGGTAGCTTAGCCTAACCACTGTCATACCTCCAGAAGAAGTTAGCATAGCCTGGTCACTGTCACTCCTCCGGATGAACTCAGCTTAGCCTGGCCACTGCCTCTCCTCCCGCTGAAGTTCGCTTCGCCTGACCGCTGTCAATCGTCCGGCTGAAGTTAGCAGAGCCTGAACACTGTCGCTCTTCCGGATGAAGTTAGCTTAGCTTCCCGTCAAAGTTAGCTTGTCCGGCCACTGTCATGCCACCCGTTCAAGTTAGCTTAGCCAGCCCACTGTCACTCGTCCCGTCGAAGTTTAGCTTAGCCTGGCACTGTTACTAAACCCACTAAAGTTAGCTTAGCCTGGCCACAGTCACTTCATCCGCTGAAGTTAGCTTAGCCTGGCCACTGTCACTCCTCCCATGGAATTTAGCTTAGCCAGGCCAATGCCACTCCTCCTGTTGAAGTTGGCAGAGCCTCCCCACAGTCACTCATCCGGCTAAAATTAGCTAAGTCTGGACACTGTCATTCCTTCCGTTTAAATGGCTTAGCTTGTACACTGTCAACTCCTTCCGTTGACGTTAGGTTAGTCTTGCCACTGTCACTACTCCCGCTGAAATTAGCTTAGCCTCGCCACTGTAACTCCTTCCGTTGACGTAACTTAGCCAGGTCACTGTCGGTCCTCCCGTCGAAGTCCGGTTAGCTTCGCCACTGTCACTCGTCCTATTGAAGTTAGCTGAGCCTGACGCTGTCAACTCCTCCGGCTGAAGTTAGCTCCGCCTGACCACTGTCACTCCTCCCTTCGAAGTTAGCTTAGGTAGCCGGGTCACAACTTTGCAACGCGTTCTGAGCCTTCAAAGTGTTACGCCTAAGCCTAGGCATAAGAGGCCTAAAACGTAGGTTTTGATAAAAACTAAGTTAATAGCCGTAATAAGCGCCCCAGAAAACCCCCAAACCCAAGTTTGACGGAATTTTAGACCTAAGCCTAGGCCTAGCAGGCCTAAAACGTTGAGCTAAGCAAAAACTAATCACTCCATCGTGTACAGCGCCCCAAAAAGCCCCCAAAACCGAGTTTATAGCGCATTATGAGCGATCGAAATTTTCGGCCTAAACCTAGGCGTATGCGGCCTACGAGCCCCCGTACGCTAAATTTCAGCAAAATCGGAGCGGTTCGAGGTTTAAGCCTAAATCCGGGCCTATCTCGCTTAGGGTGAAAATCTCCGACGGCGTTAGCAAGGGCACCCCTGAATTGAGCTAAGGCGAAAAAATCCGCGTCTAAATCGGTCAAGAATGAGCCGACATCGAGCTTGACCCAAAAGTGATGCATTAGGAGACTTTTCCCTTTTAAGGGTTTTTAATATTAACATACTGATACTGAACTGGTTCAGGAAGCAGGCATCTGCCCAACGCACTCATCAGCAAGCGCCGATGTCCACGGGAATGTCGAGCCTCCTCTACACGGCTTCGGCTAGCACTCATCACGGACAGCCAACGGCAAACACGGCGGCGTCCAGTCTCTCCTCTGCTCCTGACGGCAGCCATCAGCAACCGTCGATGTCTACGGGAATGTCAAGCAGCGTTGCGTCAAACTGTCTCTATCAGTGTTATTTCTTCGCATAGGTTCCGATCGTTGTTTCACGCTGTCCCATTCATGCCTCCTCTCCTCCATAATGTACATCCCTGTATAGCGATGTCTCTCCTTCCGTTTCCTGTTACTTGTTCGTTGCGTTCTTAAAATATTCATTGCCTCACTTGCCTCATTTTTATAACAAGCGACGCTTATGCAATGCTTATCATAATTTGTCAATTAGGGGCAAAAAATTTCCACTTTTTTACGCACGTAGCTTGGACACTCAACTGCCTTCTACGCATCCAAGGTTGCGAGGGGGTATAGCTCAGTGGTAGAGCGCTCGCTTTGCATGCGAGAAGTCCGGGTTTCGATCACCCGTACCTCCAAATCTTTTTTACATGAAATTTAGTTAACTTATTCCATTAACTGATGTTGGAACCACATTAAATTTGTCTTCTACTCGTTTTAAAGCGAGAGACCAAAAACTGAAGTCAGTACTGCAGTATCCGGTGCTTTTTTGCGGCCCGCAGGAAAGATTTACGAGGCTATTCGTTTTAGCTCTTCGTCGCTAACAGGTAGAACACAATTTATCCTTTATGCCTAAAATTCCGATGGGGTACTGATCACAGTCAGTCGGTGGTCCTCGAGCTTTGCTGCAGTGGATAGACAGTATAAGTTGCGTTTGGAAGTTAAAAAGCTAGCTGCTCGATGTGGAGCCACTGTTGTACTGTCCCTACTGCAGTTCATCGTGGTTATAAATAACCTGGCCATCGAGCAAGGACACGTGGCGCTGGTCGATAACGATCGCTCTCCCGGTAGCCTTTGGCTGGCGCCAGCTTCGCTGGTATGTATAGTGCGATTTGGGCTTGTGGCAAAAACGTGAGCTTATCAGTAGCGTCAGCGATTTGCTTCACGGAAAACAGTTCTCGGAGTGGTTGCCGGCCGCGAACGGTCACTTAATTGCTGCTCTCAGCGCCGGAAGCTCCTTGTGCTGAACTGGCAGCCCAGCGGTAGCGATAAAGCTTTTGATCAGTTCTGAATGGCAATGAGGGATTCGCTGCGTTGCACGTCCATTCTTCTCAGTGATTTTCGGTGTTTTGCTCTATTTTCGGGTCTAGGGTGCAGCAATGCATGCCAATGGAATGATTGAGAATGCGAATCACAATTTACGAGGTTTGCAAAACATACCTATTCTATTTTAAGCTGCACTTGCGCCCATACGTAGCTCATGCATGCGATAATTCAGTGTGTGTTCTTGTGCACGAATGATCCGATTGGGAGAATGGAGGTACGCACCTAGATTTCCTTGAAGGGTGCCAGACTGTTGTGGCCTTAGCGTGGACAAGTCGGTTGTTTGGAATGGGATAATAAATTCAACGATCAAAACTGGGTGAGGTACCTCAATTCTTAGCCTACTGTCTCTGGAGGATGACAGAATGATCCTTGACACAGCACAGCCATTTTGTAGTCAGGTGTACTAAGCAGAGTCTGTACGGTCCCTCCAAATTCCTGTTCCAGTTCATCTTTGTGATCCACGAGAAAAGGGCACACGAAACTCGATAAAGGAATTTGGAACTCTTGTACATCGTCGGTGGTTCCACGTTTTTGTATTCCTAAAGGAGACCACGTAAACGTTTTGGTAAGCGTAGCTCTAGCGAAGTTCAACCGATATTGGCGAGAATTCCACCTTTGCTTGATTTTCGCCTTCGGAGTCAAGCTAAAATTTGACTCTTTTGTTGGCTTGACTCTAATTCATACTGTCTTCATGCATATGTTGGCGACTACCTGTGCTTTCGTGAAGCCGTCAAGAGCATGCTCTACGTGACTGTGGCATGAAGGGCCAAGCGAAATCAAGACAACTTGGAAGTCATTTTAGGTATAAGGGACAGAAGAGGAGCTCGGGACAGACCAAATTAGTGGTTGGGTACTTCGGTACATTCCGGGTGCAGTCACACGTAGTCATACGGCATTCGTTGTCGCTAACTGATTGGAACAGAGCGAGCATATGACCAAAGTTAACTGAACTGATAAGATGCAATGTCAGCGATTGCCCGGTAGCCGTTTGCGTCAGCGATTTGCTTTTATGTTGCAGTGTGCCCAATTATGCAGCCCGGGCCGTGAACTCGCCTGAATCTGATTTTCGTAGTCTTGCCTATAGGCGGAGGCATTGATCGACCTGAGCATCGATAACAGTGTAGTCCTTCCATTCTCGAGCTTAGAATTAAACCGTTAATTCGCCTTGTTCCATACGTCCCTTACACTTGCCTTCAGCTCAACAGCCCACAATGACGAACCACAACAAGATGGGCCTGATGGGCGCTACCGCCTACATCATCGGCAACGTCGTCGGCTCAGGCCTCTTCGTCTCACCCGGTACCATTCTGGGCTACACCAATTCGGTATGCCACGTTGTTTCGATGACGGAAAGCTAAACAGAGTTAGTTCTAAGGTCGGTCTCTCCTTGGTCATCTGGGTGGCCGCCGCGCTGTTGTCGATGCTGGGAGCGTTTTGGTAAGTTAGACACATTTTATAGCCACAAGACGAGCTTTTGATTGTTCGCGTCGGCCACCGGTGCCCAAGTTTTTAAAACGTGGCATTCTAAATACTTTATCTTGGACATTCTTAGTGGTACTTCAAAGGCGCTATGCTATTTTACTTGCCTAGAAAGTACTCCTAGAGTCCACTTCGCTTTTTCGCCCTACAACTCTGGCTAATGGCTCTGGGCTTAAATTCAGTCGTAGTAGCCAGCGCCCTGCTTGATAGTACTGTTCACTTCGGCGAATGTAATCCCGGAGACGGACGGATCCCGGAGATTTGAACGGAAATTCGGTTGTCTATAACTTACGCCGAAACGCACGTTCAATTTAGTTACGTCGAGCTGGGGACATCCATTCGTCGATCCGGTGCGAACTACGCTTACCTCTGCTATGTGAAATGGTAAGCGTTGCTTACCGTTGGCTTGTAAACATCACGCGTTGCTTAGGTACCCCATCGCATTCGGATTCATGTGCATCGGGTGCATAATCACTTATCCGGGAACGTTGGCCATCCAGATGGACGCCTTCAGCGAGTACATCTTCCAAGGCGCGAAGATCAAGTTGGAACCCACAACCGAGTTCTACGCGAAGAAACTGCTCGGCTTCGCGCTCGTGTGTAGGTAACTTTTGGGCGATATGGGCCATTACTTCTTCATATTGGTACTAGAACTGATGTTCTTGTTTCCGCTTATCATTGCAACAAGAGACCGCCGTAAATGGCTACACGTGTGAGTTCAGGGCTACTCCTCTTCCTGAACTTCTTCTCCGTGAAGACCACCGTCTCTCGCTTCCAGATAGCAGCGTCCATTGCGCAGGTGACGGCAACCGTACTCGTGATCGGGACGGGCTTCTACTTCCTCGTCTTCAAGGGTACAGTGAAAGTTCCGAGCGCTGAAGCATCCTACCTTTGCAGGAAAAACGGAAAACCTGCAGCAACCGTTCCACAACTCTTCGTATGATGCTGGTAAAATCGTTAGCGCTATGTTCGCGGGCTTGTTCGCTTACGATGGCTGGGACATTCTCAACTTTGGTGCCGAGGAAATCGAGAACCCTCGCAGGTTGGCCTTGACCGAATTTTTCAGAAATGAGCGGTCTTGAAAGACTCATTTAGGACCATGAAGCTCGCAATTCTCATCGGCATGACGCTCGTCGCGGTCCTCTTCATCGCTATTAACGTGTCGTTCTTCGTCGTACTGCCAACCCACACTATCCTCACTAACGGAAAAGCGATCGCGGCGGTATGTAGCAGCTTTTTCCAACGACTTTTTCGTAGACTGGCCCTATAATTACCTAAATGAGCGGATTGAGTTTACGACAGGGCGCGTCATAACTATAAACTGAAACGAGCCGCCGTGACTAGCTCTATTGAGAATCCTCGCGCGCACAGCACTAGAATACTGAGCGCAGCGCACGCAACATAAGATTCCGAACATAGCGTGATACGTCGGAGAAGTCACTTTCGAACCCTTTTGTGAGTGAACCGCTTTTGCGGTCATCAAAAGCGGTCGGCCATGTGAAACCAAGTTCGTCACGGATATGCCATAATGGACCCTTTAGACTTTTGCGCAGGAAACGCTTGGCCCCGCTCAGTACATCTTGCCGATCTGTGTCGGAATACTCCTCGTAGGATCTCTCAATTCGACGATGTTCAGTGGCAGTCGGTAAGTTACTTGTACCGCATAGGATGTCATGGTGCGGTTCAGATATCTGTACGCAGCCGCTCGGCAACGTCACCTTCCGTCGTTCATTAGTTGCATCAACAAACAAGTGGATAGCCCGCGAGCGGCGCTTGTCTTCCACGTAAGCAACTGTACAGGATTCGCAAAAGTTATTCGGTAATCGCAAGTACTAAAAAGCTGGGGAATGTCTTTTTAACGCCTCCACGGTAGAATTGTGGTTTAGGTCCTGCTAGCGATGCTCATCTCGTTCATCGGCGACCTCGATGCGTTGCTTGACTACACTGGCTTCTGCTACTGGATCCAGAGGTTCATGACGATGATTGCGCTGATGTACATTCGCTTCTGGCACGTACCGGTAAGCTTTTCCATTTAATCCACCAACGAATGCATTCCACCATTCAGATTCACCCTGAAGCGATCCGGATGCCCATAATCATGCCGATCCTCTTCATGATTTGTTGTGGCGCGTTGACCGTCACGACCATCGTCCAGGACTGGTCCACCGCCAGAGTGGGCCTGGGTGTCATCCTTGCGGGTCTCATCATCTTCACCGTGTTCATCTGGGACAAGACGCTCAACCGGTTCGCGATATATCGACGAGTTTCTGGCGCTATTAACGGTAAATTTGCGTTTACAAAGACGCTCTAATGCCTTCGGTTCAGTAGCGATGGCGATATGCGTCCAGATCGTTCTTAACGGCATGGTGGACGTCAGCGGTCACGAGGAGGAAGAGAGCAGCGGAGCGAACAAGTCGCGGTTAAGCGTCGACAGCAGCGGACGCACGCGTAGCGATAGCGGCATTGTGGACGATTGTGTACTGAAGAAAAAGTTTTAGTGGTTCGAATGAAGCACCTTGTACATTGTAGATGGCATTAACTTTTGCCGTTGTTGCATATCAAAAAGCGAAAAAGGAAGAAACATGGTTTTATCCTTGGGTTTTCAAACTTAATGACCAACGCAGGTCGGTGACATGAGGTAAGCAAATGTCTCGGAGCACGGAAAATCTGTTACAATCAGGTCGCACGTTCTTTCCACTTTAACCGCCTTGTATGAGTTGACCATTAAGCTTTGCATCACTGCTTGTCATCCCCACAGTTGCATAGGATTTCCGGCTTTAAGGATGTGCACGGTTGAGCTCTTTCCTCATTAGTTACAACCGATGTGCCTAAGCGAGTGGCGTGCTAGTTCGTGCACGAATCGAACAAATCCGAATCACATGCAATGCATGCATGGTACAGACGGCTACAAGTCCGCTCTGTACATTGCACGCAGGTTGTTGGCATCTAGCCGGCACCGAGGACAATAGCCCGAGCACTGTGCACCTGCCAATTGACGCAAGCGAATCATTGTTTTAGTAGAATGTGGATTGCCGAGATCGAGCATATGACCAGAAGCTGGGCAAATATTGCCAAATATTCTTCATTTACGAATGCATAAAAACACGGGGAGTGGACAGCAGAATTAGGATCCGGAATAATGACTTCCCTCCACATTTTACTACCCGTATTTTCGCTAGTCCTTGCGGTCTATGCGCAACCGCCACAGCCAGGAGCACCTCAGCCCGTTCCAGGTGCATTCCCGCAGCCAGTGCCAGCTGGCTCGGGGGCGGCAGCCGGCGACAGTGGATCAGCGACGGCCGTTGAGCCCAAGAAGCCGAAGAAGCCGTTCGGCGGCTGGTTCCCATTCACGTTCCCGTGGGGCCATGGGAACAAGACCAACTCCGCTAGCGGAAACAAAGTCGCTCCACCAGGTCAGCCCCAGGACCCGGAGCAGCCGCACATTCTTCCGCATCCGTGGTCACCGAACGGTGGATTCGGCGGAAATCAGCCTGGCCAACCCCGTCCTCCGCCAGGGCCGAAGCCATCACCGCCATTCCCAGGATTCCCCGGTGGCGAGTCGAATCCTCTTGCGCAAGCCATCAGCAACCGCATCGCGCAATTCCTGCGTCAAGCCGAGCCGGTCGAGAGGGAGTTGTCAAGCAGGTAAGTGCTTGAAGTGTTGTGCCTAAGAGAGTTCCGTTGGCATTCGCGCAGTCGGACTATTCATTCTGGGGAAGAGGATCGTACAAAAGGGAACGATGGTTCACTGGTCTTTTGAAATCCTTTGTTTCACTGACCACGGTCGCCAAAGGCCAGAGCAACATACTCAACCATACCGCCTGATTTCATGCACAAATAGTTACTGAGCGCTTTATAGGTAATCAACAGCTTGGGCCGCCAGCTCGGAGGACCACCTCAGCCACCGAACGTGCATCCGCCACAGCCACCAAACTATCCGCCACCGCCACCGAACGTTCACCCTGTGCCGCCAGTGCCACCACCACCACCGCAGCAGCCAGGAAGTGGATCGCAGTTCGGTTCTGGCGGGCGTCCAGGCCGCTGGGCCCAAACAGCTTGAGCATCGCTGGAGATTGCCTTTTTCGAAAATATCCCCTACATATCCAAATAAAGTTCCTCTCCGGTGACACCTCATGCAGTTGGTTGATGACATTCTAGTACAACTGTAACTGGGAAGTAACATTTCTCCTATGCCAAACTTCTTTGGCATCTGGCCGACAAAATGTCCGAAAAAGGTAAGGCTTTTCTTAGTCTGTTTTGCCAAACTAATCAGACGTATTTTGGTACTATACTAGAGTCTAGGCGCTTATGTAATTGCGTTAAAGTATTCATTGCAGTATTGCAGAGGCACTTTGTCGAGTTTTACTTCGAAGGATTCACTCTTGCGTAATAAAAGAAATTCGGCAAAGAGTCGGGAAGACAGCGGCACTAGCATGCAAAAACGAAGAAACGCCGCTTGAAGCATTCTGCATGCGTTGGGAACAGATCTGGGGGTAGTGCTGAGGTAAGAGAGAATTGTGGCGACATCATCAGCCTAAATCATCATGACGGGATGAACGACACCTTACCTCATTGTACGCGGTGCTTTCTACCAAATACACTCACTAGACGAGGACCTCGAAAGTGGAGACGGGAAATGCATGAGTGTTGATTGTTAGCACAGATATGCACAACCTAAATGACGGTCTATTGCTAACCATCGCGCTTACGTTGTCACCGCCGACCGTTTCACGACAATCGGCTGAACCGCGCTTTCACACAAATGGAAACTAGCGGTCGTCTTCCGTCTAAATCAAATTACCGCCGATCAAACACCTACTTGAAAGGAGTGACAAGCTCAAGAGGTTAGTAATAGCAGCATGAGCTAAATTTCGTATTTTTGCAGCAATTCTAGAGCCTCTGAACTCGCCGATGACCACGCCCGAAGGCATTAAATGCAGACGCAACCGCGTTTTCGGACATACTTTAGCTAAGTTTGCACGCCAGATTTCTGCCAGGCATGCCAGCTCTGGGCAGCTTTTCCACGCTTCTACAAGCAGCTTGTGGCACGTAGTTAGTAGGCCTACCAGAAAACAAAAGGCTGAGCGTTACACAAGGAGTTGGATGGCGTGACAGCCAGGCGAACATTAGTCTAAATCAAACCTCTTCCGAACTAAACCCAGAATATACCTCATTCGGAGCACACAAATGTCTAAAAACTATGCAATGTCACCTTGCCTGCAAGTGCTATCAGCATGGAGAAGCGTTAAGTTCAGTAAACTGAAGACCTAGTAAGGGTCACACTCACCGCAGTGATACTTATAAAACGAAGGGCGGAAGAAGGTAAAAAGAAGGCGCTAAGCCAAGGTTTACGCTTTACCACCGATGAAACAGAACGGGTAACTGCCTGGATGTCGCCAAGCTGCGTCTTCGGCTAAATCGAGCCAACTCAAGTTAAACTCACAACGTGCTTAGTAATGGCACAAACGCACGGCTTTGATGTTACACGTTCATTTGTTCTGCATGTGCTACCAGCAAAGAAAGCGCTCATTACTATTACAAGCAGAAACAGGCTTAATGCTAAGGCCTAGGACTGCTCACAGGGTTTACGCTTGTCGCTGATCCTGCAGTATGTTCAGGGTACAGTCTAAGTCGAAATAACTCTAAGTTGAGGCACGGACTTGCCAGGTTTTGCCCACAAAGCAGCCATTGATGTTCGACTTTCGTGACTCTACACGTACATGCCAGCAAAGAAAACGACCTTACTGCTCTTAACAAGCGGGCTGGCTTCGTCTCACAAACACAGTACTAAGAGCGTAGGCTGAGCCCTAAGGACCACTCCATAATGTTTGCGCTTGCCGCTGATACCGACGACTGTTTCCGCTAATGCGTCTGCACGAAGCTTAGCCTAAATTGAATAAACTCAAAACTAACGCCCGAACTTGCCAGTCACGAAGGAACAGTCACTCTTGCTCCGCTTCGTAAGTCTGCAAATAACGTCAGCAAGAGACTCATTACGAAGCCTAGTGAACGAGCTTAATCTCGTACGTAGAATGATAAGTGAGAAAGCTTAATCCTAAGGAATCTACCAACAGTGTACGCTCTGCTTCACCAACAGTAAAGCAGAGCGCATGCCGCCGAGTCACCGAGGCTGGTGTCCGCTGATGCCAGCACATGACCAGGCTTCACTCTAAATCGGACCAACTCAAAGTCAACGCCTCAACTTGCCAGTTCTTTGTAAAGACACGGTCATGGGTCTTCCCCTTTGCAGCTCTGCAAGTAATGTCAGCAAAGAAGGCATTCCTACTCTTAACAAGGGAAGGCTTAAGCTAAAGAATATAGTGCCATGAGCGTAATCTAAATCCTAGCACTACTCAAAGGTTTACACTTTCTGCCGATGCGATTTCAACGATGATTCCCGATGATGCTAACAGAGTCACTGGACTTCAGTCTAAAGCGAACCAACTTAAAGTCTGTGCCTTAACTTGCCAAGTTTCGCCATGGAGTTGCGCCATAGTTGTTTCATTTTCACAAGTCTGCAAGTAAAGTCAGCATAGAAGGCAACCAAAGTCTCAGGCTAATCTCTTAAACACCGTTCTAAGCCTTAAGCTACGCCCTAAGAGGTCTACCAATAGGGTTTGCGTTTGCCACCATGACCGACGATGACTTCCGCTGATGCTACCACATGGTCTGATTTTGCGCTAAATTGAACCAACTCAAAGTCAACGCGAGAACTTGCCAAGTTTCGCCACGGAGGCAGAGCATTTGTTGTTTCACTTTCACAATTCTGCAAGTAATGTCAAGCAAAGAAGACGCTCATTACGATTCCTAGTGATCAGGCTAATCTTACAAACACTGTGCTAAGATCGTAGGCTAAGTCCTAAGAGATCTACCAGTATGGTTTACGCCTGCAGCTGAGTGCGCCATCGAGGATGCTTCCCGCTGGTCAAATTTTACTCTAAATCGAACTCAAAGTCAACGCCAGAACTTGCCAAGTTTCGCCACGAAGGCCGTGCCAACGATGTACCACCACTGTGCTCTAGCGAGCCTGAATCTGGGCTGTCTAAACGGACAATGTACGCAGCAAGACATATTGCGACAATTCATTATTCTTACGCCAAGATCTGCAATGACATAGTGAAGAAATGTGAACAACGGGGCATGCAACCTTATGTACATACAAGACTTGCAGAGGGCGCAAATGTAGAAAAGGTGAAACGGTACGGAACGAAGGATGCCTGTAGGAGGCAGTCAGCAGCACAGAGGCGCCAGGCGCTGGATGGTCGTGGTGGAGAAGTTCCGTAGCACGTAGAGTTCTACAAAAGTGGCGCATATACCGACGTTCCGGGGCTGAATTCTGAGGATTTGGAGGCCAACTTAGAGGAAATAAAGGAAATTTTGAAACCGCGAAGCCAATTTTGGAAGAAAGAAGACTTTCGAATATTTTCTGCTTTTCTGAATGGTGAAGGTGGTGCCAATTTGCGTGCGTAAATGAAGAACTTTGAAGTCAGAATGGGCCTGGAAGCAGTCTGGAAAACGGCCGAAGGGATACCCATAGTTGGAAAATGTACAATAACTAAGGCAATGGATGCATTAAGGAGATCACAATTAACCTCGGCTGGGCTCGATGACCGACGGCTCCAGGTTGGGCACGGTGCGCTCCGCCTCGGCGGCGTTGCTCGCGTCCACGGCGTAGAGACCTGCAAAGAAAGCGTCCAAACCGAATGGGTCGTTGTCGTCGCGCACGGCCGCCGGCGGGGCACTGTCGTCGAGCTTGGCGCGCTTCATCTCCGGCTCGTCGGCGTCGATCTCGAGAAGAGAGTTCACGTCAGCGGCAGCATGGACTTGCGGGACGGCGTCGTCATCCAGCTCCATCTCCATGGACGGCGGCGGCGGTGGTGGCGGCACGACGAAGCTCTGAACAGTCGTAGACTCAGGGCCCGCAGGCTCGGGCGGAAGGGGGATGCCCTCGAGACCCGTGGTGGTGGCACTAGGCTCAGACAACTTGCGCTTTCCCAAGGCACTTGCGGAGCGGCGTCGCGAGCGGCTCTTGCGAGACCGACGCTTGGCGCGCCCCTCGGCACCGAGGTACCGGCACAGCTGCTTCACCATACCGGTGTGGTGGAGCTCCCGGCGGTAGTCGCGCTCCTTGCGGTCGTAGAGCTCGCGGCGCTTCCGAATGGCGAGAGCAAGCAGCTGTGTGGGCGTCATCTCCGCGAACTCGTCGTTGCTGGAGGAGTACCCGCTGCTGCAGGAGGAAGAGTTCAGGCTGGAGGTCGGCGACGTCTCGAAGAACATGGTGAACGTTGAGCAAGCGTTGACGGAAGTGTTGAGTTACCTGAAATAGCCAGCATTAAAGAGCTGTAAGAACATCGCAATAATCAAGCTCAAGAAAGTCTCGGCCACGAATTGGGATGATGGCATGGCATTTACGTCTTAAGTATCGCAAGAAATCGGTATAAGCTGGACAAAATGTTCCGAATGGGACCAATTTCGTCACCTGAAGGTAGCGGGTAGCTAAGACATATGAAAATTCAACAGACTTATTGGCTTAGCAAATGAGGCCCTCTTCAAAGCAAACATTACAAAAGATCAAAAATGTATGTTCAAGCGTTAAAACTACTAAAAACAAGCATTGCGAAACGCGACACACCTCGGAAGGTACTAGAAATTCGGTGGTATGGAGGAGCCACGTCAGCAGCGCGGAGCGGCGGTTGGCTGAATGAAAGCGCGGAGCGGGCTGACTCCCTTCACCACACAACTTGATGGGCTTGGTTGCCCGGGTTGCGCCGCCGCGTGCGTACGTTTCTGCTCAACTATGTTCTGCTGTGCACGCATAGTCTCTGTCGTCTTTTGATAGGATGCTACTCGCGACTGGGTGTGCTTCCTCCGGGTGACTTTCACGTCAGAGGGAAGTGCGCTGTCTCTCGCAGTCGCTCACCTCTCTCGCACACTCTAGCAGGGATGTACTCTTTCTATAATCTATACAAACAGAAGTCGGCCGCCGGCGCGTCGCGAAATATCGATTATTGAGCGCCCGAAAGCGACCCCAACTATCGTGCACTTTTCGGTCCCGCTCCCTACTCGCTGATCGCACTCTTTCGGGCCTACTTGTGTCTCTCTCTCACGACGAGCGCTACGCTCATCCATGCAGTCACACCAGCAGCCAGCAGTGCGTCCACACAGACGATGGTGGCCTCATTCTGACGGGAAAGCAGACGAGGTCTCTCTGGGAAATTTCTCGTTCCTTTCACCGCCACCAGCGTCGCTTTCGATATCGGAGCTGAGGGACCCGCTGCGGCGAGTGGAATGGAAGCCGCTTAGAGGGGTCGTCTGGCGTCGCTTGGGTGGCGAAAATGGAGCGAGCACGTTGACGTCAAAAGAGCGGAAAAGCAAAGAGAAATAAGCGCATGACGTGATCCACACTTAAAAATCGGGTTCGGCGAAAAGCGTTTAAAACTACTGAATTGTTTTTTGGAAATCCGTGGCGAGTGCAAGCCCGCCTTATTTATTTATTTATTTATTGAAATACGTGCAGAACACGTGACAAGGAAGCAATAAACGTACAAGAATTCGAACACTAAACGNGTAAACAGACAAACGATCAAGAAAAGACTGCAAGGGAAAGTGCAATGAGCCGGGGTCTACAGCGGCGCTTTAAGGTCATCAGCGAAGAAAACAGACTGTACATGTTCGGTGTCACATTCGGAAGGAAGGTCAGCAACGTAGAAGATGAAGAGGAGAGGGCCGATGCAGGTGCCGGCAGGGATGCCGCTAATGCAAGGACGTTTGGAGCTTTCATTTTCGTGGGCAGAGCAAATGAAGAAAGCCTTATCTTATCTTTCGACATACACACGAAGAACCTACTTGCGTAACTAAGGCCACTAGGCCGTCCCTTATCAGGTAAAAGCTGACGACGCAAATTTGCTAGCGCTGCGCGTATCAGTCCATTACTTCCGCGAACAAAACTTGCATGGTTATGAAGGAAACAAGAGTGGTTTTTAAGACAATCACGTAATGCCGAAGGAAGGAACAAAGCTGGAGCGCAGTAGACCGAGGCAAACATGTTTACGGGGAGCAAGCGTCGCAAAGGTTCACTGATCACTCATCGACGACACACGCACACGCCTGTTCGGCCCGGTAACGCATTTAGAAAAAAGGAAACAGTCGATAGACACGCTAGCCTGTTTGGTAAAATAGAAATCCGGGCCGGGAATCCAAGAAACGTTGGGGGCCGGTATCTTTAGACTACACTCCCAGACCCAACAGCGTTGTTCAAACCACTAAAGTCTTACCCGTTAGCTAAGACTCGCGTAGAATAGACCTAGCAGAAGCAGAAAGCTCGGAGTTGGAAGATTCTCTCGTGGCGGAGTCAAATGAAAGTAAACGTCGCTAGAGAGAATAAAATCGAGTGGCATGCAGTGTCTTGAACCTGTTTAAGTAGGCCAAATGCGCCCGTCGAATTCGACTCGTCTTCTGCTTCGATTCTCTCGAGTCGTTCAACGAATGCGAAATGAGCCCTACGTTTATTTCTCGATCAAGGCATTGTTTCACAATCGCGATTTGCCCTTTTGTTGAAGCACTGCAAAAGCTGGCAAGCCTATATTCTTGCTCAGTGGTGTTTTGCAGGTCATTGAAACAAGTCCCAGACTACGTTCAGCGAACTTCAAGCAGGAAGGAAGAACGTTAACGATCGTTAGCCGTTTGGTGGAAGTACCAGTAGGAACTTTACAGCACCCCGCCGGCCGGAGCTAACCCTACAAACACGGTAAAGACTTGCTGTAGCGATGGCGTGTATTCATGGGGTCCCAGGAAGGACGATTCTACAGTACGGACAGATCAGTGCTCGTCCACAACGTAAGAAAACTTTATTAACAGGGTGGACTGGAAAGTGGCGCGGGGAAGGCAGGCAACAAGCTTACAACAACCGACAGTTTTGCAATAAGTTAGCGAGGGTGAATTATGACTAAGTGCGTTCGGATCACTTTTTGCCCCAGAAGAACCCCTTGACGAGACCACCGATGCTCGTGCCTTGTTCTTCTTGCGTCGCTTGCTGTTGCTGGGCGGCTCCCTTCTTCGCGGCCTTCTTGCTCGGCGCAGGCGCCGCGGCCTGCTGCCTCTCGTGCTCCTTCTGGAGCTCGCTGAGTCGCTGCTCCACGTCGGGCATCTAGAGTCGCAGAGATTAGTGAACCAGCTTGAATTGCTCGAACATACGCGAAGATGGTTGAGTGCAAGGTCGAAGAACATCGGCTTGCACGGCATTGGCTGCAGGGTCGGCGGACTGCGGACCAGCGCAATCGCGTTTGCGTCGCCGCCCTTGAGCTTATCCGCGTCGATGCGACGCCATTCGTTGAGCTGCTCGAGCAGAGGCTAAAAACGTAGAAGCAAGGCTTATGTTAGTCTTCTTTGCAGTACCGCATCATATTCGGCAACGTCCTCCTCGTCCGCACCCGCAGTCTCCGAGATACGGTTCGCAGTGGCGGCCATCTCGCCGCTCTTGATCAGCGAGTGGAGTTTTTGCAGGTCCTCCTGAATCGAGCCTTTTAAATGGTACGTCATTTTGACTACGTACCGCCGTTTCAGAGATATATTCGTTCTTTTGCGTGGCGGTCTTTTGAAGCTTCTCGCTACGCGTAGCACGCTCGGCAGCCCGCTTGTAGAGGGCGCTAGCTTCCGACCACTTCGAGATCACCGCGTACGCTTCCGCCATGTAGTAGCATCTAAAGCGCAAGGCTCGTCACAAGCTGTGTCAAGCAAGCAAAGCAGTCGGGAAGAAAAAAGCTATCGGGGAACGAGATGATGTTGCATGTTCGGTTGGTAGAGTAGAGGATTCGAGATGGTAGGTAGGTAGGAGACAAAGTGAAAAAAGAATCGGCATGCTGTTGTCGCAGAAAAAAGGAATGACGACAGTTTAGACAGGTGGTTGTCATAGCGTGCTGGAGTAGGAAGAGACGAAGGAGACTGTCGCTAAATAATTTCATGCAACACTGATGCGGTAGATGAATGTAGAGCGCTTTCTACAGAAGGAGGCGGAGCACGGGACTGCACGCGGTAGCGGCACGGATAAAGGAATATGACGAGGTGCAGGAATCAGGTGGTAGCAGTAGTACCTGCAAAAAAGGAGCTGCTTGTTAAGGAGAAATGAAGGACCGTGGCGGTGGTAGAGATCGGAGGCGGGGGCAATGGCCACGTTCTAAAACGAGCAGGAAGAAGGACTAGGGGAGAGCAGCAGGAGAGAGGTAGTGATGGAGAAAGGAATACGACCGATGACTGCGATGGGGATATACCGGAGAAAAGGTTAGTGGTAGTAGAGCAAGACACGACGAAGAGCACACATAGAGGAATTAATGGCTACTACACCGTACTTGAAGGCTTTGTAGAACTCCGCCTTGAACTGGAACGCAAGTTGAACGGCCTGATCGGCGCTGGCGCGTGGCAGTTGCAGGATCTCATTGCAGTTCTGAATGTAAGTTCATGTTAAAACTACAAGCGAAAGACTGAGTCCTACCTCGACGATTTGGTCGTACAGGCGAAGGTAGTCCTGCGGCTTGGCCTTCTTGTCGGTAGCGTTTCTAAACCTGCGGTACAGCGTGGTGGTCCAAGCGGAGAACAAAATGCTCCAATGTTAGATAGGCAAGTCACTAACGAGGAAAAAATGACGGGATTAGTTTTTGTTAATCAAGACTTGTAATCGCTTCGCAACCCGCGGGTTGATTGAACAGAAATGCGTACCGAGTGTTCTCCAGCAGCTGCAGGTAACGCTCGTTGGCGCGTCGGAGGCGAAGGAAGTCGAGGTAAGTGAGCGTGACCTGCCAGGTGGGTAGCGAGTCCTCGTCCACAACGTCGACCGCCGTCTTGCGATGCTCCTCACCATACTTTTGCGCCACGTCCCGGACGTCTCCGAGGAACTTTTCGTAGAGGGCGATCTAGAGATTCTTTCGAATAGCGATTAGCTCTGCCGGAACGTACCCGGCCCTCGCCAGAGTCGATCTGCTTCAACTGCAGGTCCAGCTGGGAGGACGCCTCGAGGATCTGCTTCACTTTCGGGTTCGTTACAGCGACGCTTTGTCCGCTCCATCGAACGGTCTTCGCCTCCGTCTCGCCGCCCTTCGTCTGCACTTCCGAGAGCAGCTTCTAAACAAGCAGAGCCGTGATTTACATGCTCTTGGAAACGTCGTGAAATAATTAATAAGCCTTGGATACTGACATCGAATTCCATGGACAAGTCCTCGGTGCCCTCGAGCTTCATGCGCAACATCTCCGACACGTTGGCCTGCTGTCCGACGTTGTACTCGCACAGCTTGAGCGTGTTCTGCACCTCCTTGCACCTGAAGATTTTGTTGATTTCGTTATGGTGACATCTAGCTGTGCTTACCGAGCCACGTAGAGGTCAACCAGCTCGGAGTTCTTGAAGACGCCGCTCAGCTTCTTGTAGATCTCTCTGAAGGTCAAAGTTACATGTTGCTTCTCCTTAGTACTAACGTACTCGACAGTGCGGTAGAGCTTCAAAGCGTCGCTCCACTGCTTCAGCTCCAGCGCCAGCGTCGCCTTGATGAAGGCGTTGTATCCTTGAGCTTCGAACTTGGTAGTATTGTCCACCTAGAGCAAAAACATTAGCATACTTCTACAACAGATCAACCGCTCCCAGGACTTAGGAGCAACGCTTACTCGTGGGCTTTGCCTAGCGATCTGCTCGAGGTTCTCGGAGTGCTTGACCGCTTTGCGCAGTTTCTGGCGCAAGTGGAACCTCTTGCGGGAGAACTTGTCCTCGCCCGCTTCAAACTTGAGTTGCATGGCGTACGCCCAGTTGCGTTCCACCTCGAAGATGGCGAGCTCGAGAAATCTAAACAGGGTAGGGATTATCTTTTCAGGCTCAGTCCTGTGTTGCCGGAAGATGCGAGCTTACATACCGGGCGTCGTTCAGCACGTCAACGTTGATGGCCTTGGCACTGAACTTTCCGCGATGCTTCGGTACGCATCGGTACTGGTGCGTATACTTGACCGCCTTGCGCAGACGGCGAGTTCGACGACCGCAGTAGGACCTCAATGCAACAAAGTTAAGTCGGACACGTTCAGATGTAGGGCAACCCAGCAGTTAACTATGCTAAGAACATCAGTGTCTCGCATTGTCCTCCTGGCGCAGTTAAGAAAATTTGCGTAAACAATAGGCAGCAAGAAGGTCAGCTCTAGATGACCGTCTTGTGCGCACCTGTAGGCCATATAGTCGCCGTGGCGGAGGCCATGCTTCTGCTGAGCCTCCTTGATTAGCCGAAGAATCGAAAGCGTCTCGAATTGCGGTGGCGGCGGTGCGGTTTCCTCCTCCACGGTCATTGCGATTGTTCTCTTCTAAAGTATAAGCTTGACATGTGTTTACATCTGTAGTCTGTTTGTCTCAATTCCCCCGAAAACGATGGATTTATTTGCTCGTTAAAGCATGGAACGTTTGCATCCAGCAGCACAAGTGTGGAGCATCGAGTTGCCAAGAGACCGTAATCGGTAGCAGTTCCGAAGCTTTCGCTTCGGGAACAGACCCGTTCAAGCGCTGAAAATTTCTGGCATCCTCCGATGCATAAAGGTTGCAGTGTTCCGCAAAAGCACATGCAATACTGAGAGACAAAAAGCATAGAATCATGTAAGGGATTAAAACGTGACTAAGTAAGTACAACAGTGGTCATGCATCTGAGCTCAACCGAGAGGCTGGAACAGCTAGCACCGTTCTGACCTCTTTTCTAGGGAGGTTCTACTGAACGTTACCTGGGGCTATTGCTGCATGAAATCGCATACTGCCTCAATAAGTTCCATTACACCGTACAAAGCAGCGTTCGGTGAAAAGGCAGTTCGTCTGAGTTGCTTAGCACCGGACACTTCGATTCTGTTCGCTCTTTAGGCGAAATTTTGGCTTACCTACCTTGTTTGTAGGCAGAAGGGCCTGGGTTTAGCTTAAACGCCATCTCTTTTGTTTGACGCACGGTCTCACATCAGCGGACGTGCACCTTCTCAACAGCCGCTTGTAACTAGCCTAGCGTGAGGACTTAAGACCGGACAGTTAAATGCTGCGCCCGCACCGAGAAACACAACGCACAACACACAACATAGAATGCAACATAGAATGTGAATGCACAACACAGAGCTAACGGCAGAAGTAGCTTTTATGGTTTCGGTTCGTGCAAATAAATTTATTCTCGTTCACGTACACCACATGCCATTGATTCATTGTGCTCGTACACAGCGCAGCGGCCCAAACTTCGGATGACGACACACGAAGCCTGGTGGACAGTCCTCGCTGACTTCGCACAACTTAAAGCCTGTAATGAGGTTATTAGCAGTCTGAAAGTTCACCTTTGTCGAGTATTTTTTAAGTACAGCCGTTTTCGTTGAATATTTCTATGACGTTATCCAGACCCGCAAACCGAGCTTACCGTCAGCATTTCTGTGAAGACGCGACGGAGGCCAGGGAATCTTGGGTGTGCAGGCTCCCTGGTCACACTTGTGACCGGGATGCTCGCATAGACGCTGCGAACCCCCGCAGTGGTCAGGGCAAAAGCCGCACCAAGGAGCCGGCGTACCCACAAACAGGAAAATTAAACCCACGACGGGTGACCACATGCCTTGACGACGATAGTGGCGTCAAGGATGACTGAACGTAGGACGAATGCAACGGGCTGTGTCGTCAGTTTTGAAATATTCATTAGCCTATCATATGAGCATGTCCCTTAATACTTAGCTTACGTCCAACGAAAGGGGAAATGTCCGTTTGACGGACGTCGTCTGACTTGTCTGTTCATACGCAAACTACTGTATTTTATTGATGAAACGGCGGTGGTTACGTTACGAGAATAAGGGTTCATAGTGGCCGCTAGACTGAAAGTTGAGGAACAACACGAATGCATCGGACGCACATACGATGCTGAGAGGACTTAGCCCCCAAGTCGAAGACAACCTAGATACTGGTCCGTTACCGGTGACAGACGCATGAGCCTTGCCTTAGCACGCTGGCCGCTCAGCTGAATGTAATGTGACAATCGGACACCCCGCTTTGCAAGGTCGTCGTCCTTGTTTGGGCGACGATGAATGGCCTTACGGATGCTTTCGCCATTATCAAGCACAGTCTAGGATGAGCATGCATGGCCCAACCGGTTTTCTGCGACTATACGTGCGTCAAAAATGTAGGTCTTACCTTGCTTCCGCTAAGGTCTAAGTAGACGTTGATGCTTTCGTACGGGTAATGCTCATCGGCCACCAACGTGTAGTCGAGATAGCTCTGCGTTCCAGTCGGCTTCGAGAAGTCTGAACTACGTCAGCACAAGTCAGGTAGAAAGGCGAACCATATTCTTGCGTCCAGAGCCTGGCTGCACCGGTCGTGTTGACGCAGTACATAGTGTAGTTGCGACCATCGGTGCGCATCGTGTCTGTGTAGAATGGTCCTTCGTAAAATAGAGTGCAATTCGCGCCATTATCGCACTTGTAGGCGACTGTAACGAAAACTCGTTTAGCATACCGTCGCAGACCCGCATACGCTAGAGTCTACAGTGGCTATTGTGCTCTTAGAATTTCTGAGGTCCAAGTCACCTGTAAAGGTCCTACGTTCTTTTCGCATACTCGAGGTCCCGATACGATTTCCGATCCGGGCCGGCCCGGCTTGCGTCTCAGGAGGAGTCTGACCTGCTCGGAGTCCGTATTGGCCTCAGAATTGGGCCCGATATCATCCCGATACGTTCCGATATGGTACTGATAAGGCCCGGGCGAGACGCGAGCCGGACCCCGGCCTGGACCCCGTATTGGGGAGGGTCAGCACGACTCAGAACCAGGATCTGAAGGGGTAGGGGCAAGCTTACCGCTGTGCGCAATGCTCATTCTCACGTCGTCCTCATACGGGTAAGCATCCCTTTCTGTCAGAGCGGAAAAAATGAGAGGGCGAGGATGAGGACACAACCTGGTGAAGGTGTATGGGAGGATCTTCACCAAAACTTACGGGTCCATATCACTGAGTGGGACAAGGAACGCTTCCAAAAAACAGTCCCAGCTTACTGCCGTTGTGGTATGCCGTTCGACCATTCGTCAAACGTTTTGCAAACGTCCCTTACATATCTTCAGCTCTGCAGAATCCGCGAAATGAACGAGCATAGCAAGCGTCAAATAAGCGAGGAGCATCGTTAGCGCTCCCTACTAAGCAACAACAGTTCCAGATCTAGCGCTCCCAACCACGAAAAAATCAGCAGTGTGCTGAACCAAGTACACTGTCCGTTAGTGTGGCTTTGCCGGGAGAAGCAAGGCAGTCTGCCTCAGGTTGTTTATACTTGCCTTCGTCGCTGGGACTTTCGTTTATGAAGACAGCGAACACAGTGCAAAAACAATCACAAATACTTTCAAAGCGGAACGTTGCATTCGCCTGTCGATTCAGAGAAATTCGGACCGATCTGCATTCGGCATCATGCATTCAAACACATGACTTAAGCTGTATGCTCAACCGATCATGCTCAAGTCAGTCATGCTCAACCGGTAATGGCACAAAGAATTCTAAGGTCGCCGACACAAAATCCCGATTGTTACTTGAAGACCAAGCTCTTCGATAACACGTGTCGGATAACCACGATTGCCCATGCATGAAGTAAAAATGTAGTTGAAAACGAGAAAAAATTTGGAACGCTTCACGAATTTGCGTGTCATCCTTGCGCAGGGGCCATGCTAATCTTCTCTGTATTGTTCCAATTTTAGTATATGTTCATTTGGAATGAACGTTTTCAGTGGTTCGGCGACCGCTTATATATCGGGCCGGGAGCCGCAGAGGGCGACCAGGGTGAGGTCCCGCTGGCGGCAGACTGCGGAAAGAGCCCGTTATTTTCGTTGCGCTGCCCTCTCGCGTCGCTCCTCTCTTGATGGCCATCCGAGGTCTCGAGGCTTCGGTTGGCATTTTTGTTGGCGTAGTGGTGAAAGAAGCAGCGGTCGTTGGACCTAGCCTCATTGCAGTAAACAAGTAGGTATGACGGTTTTTTATAACAAATCATTTTTTGTACACATGAGCATATCACCGTCTAAGGCTCTTTTAGATTATTTCTTTGCAAACCGCTTAGGGGACTCGGGAGCGCGAGAGAAAAAGCATTTGCCTCTAAGCCAGCGCTAGACTCGTTAGACAAGTGCCAACAAAACGCAGGGGTTGGCGAAACAAGCAGTTAAAAGTCCTTGCGCAATGTTCTGCCTCCAACGTGACTGATGATAAACAAGGTGATTCATCCGGGCCCTGAGTAACCTTTTCGGTCGGCTTTTGTTTCTGCAATACCACTGTCGAATTCCGACTTTTTTCAACGTGCTCGATACATTTCTTTAAGCAGTGAACGGCAGTAACCGAATAAATCAAAGACAACTTTCTGATATTCTTTTACGTGCCTTTCTCTACTCTACTTAGCTCGTCGTCGTTGATTGAGAATTGAGCTACGTGTGCTCGTTTACGCGAATTTGTACCGAGTTGGCGTCACCATTACGATTCCCGCTGTCATCAGCTACGTAGTTGCGTTTCAGCTCCGATAGGATGTCTTCTCTCCCAAATGAAACATTCCTGGACGTCCTACGCTGCGTGGACCGCGGCACGCTCGACGCCGTCGTATGGCAGAATCGCCGTTACTGGCAGCTGGTCACCGGTCACATGGGCAACGAATGCCTCCGTCAGCTTCAATCAGCACGTTTGATGTACTTTTTATCGCTTTCTTGCCAATAACTTGAAGTGATTCAGGCCCTATACGGTTCGATCTCGGGTGGTGGGCCACTGCCGAGACCGAAGCGGTCGCGTGATCACTTCGGGGAACTACAACGGAACGCCGTACGAGTTCCTAGTCTATGCCACCAAATCTGCGTTTCTCTTCCAGAATACGCTGGGAAAGTAAGTGGAAACATGAAGCAGGATGCACATCGTAAATGTTCCAGCGGCGATCCCCTCCCTAACGCTCCGCATGGAGAATTCGCGGTGCTCTTCTCGCAGGGCGTCACCGTCGATGCGACGTTCTGCGATTTGCTGGGCGCGGGAACGGTACACACAGAAGGCCTCCAGATCAATCGCGCAACCATCAAGGACTCTAGCCTGATGAGCCTACTGGGCGGGTTTGCCACCATCAAGCGCTTCTGGATTGAGGTTAGCTTCTACGACCCTTCAGTCATTTGCCATGATTCCCATTTACGCTACTCGTTGACGAAAATCGTATTTTAGTACTGCCGCAAAATTGAAAGGTCGACAACCGTACAGGCATACGGCCGTACCGTTCCGTACTGCCGTACTATCGGTACGGTGGAGGCAGAGCGGTACGGAGTGTGCTACTGGTGGATGTCCAGTACAGGAGTACGCTACGGCTTCGATTTTGTGTTCTTTATACGAGAACGGCTCGCACTGCCGTACTCTTAATTCAGCGCCTAAATAAAGCTTTTCTTATAGGGTGTCTCCCTTTCACCGGACGCTATCAGTGACGCTTTCGCGCGAGGACTGGCTCAACGCGGCTGCATCTTCACAATGCTTCGGGACCTCACGCTGCCCAGTGGCGCTCGTCATGCGATCTCGGACGACGGAATCCTGGCGCTGTGCTTCGACGGCGAGGACACGACGTCGTTCCGTCGGGTCTACGTGCAACAGCCGAGCATCGGCAAGGACTTTGTGCGCAATTTGGTGGAGGTAAGCAACGCGTTCGGGTGGCTTAGAGGTCTGATCTCCTTGCTCCTTCAGCAACATCTTGAGAAAACTTTGTCCTTCTTCTTCCGCATACCCTGCCGAGCACTTTAATTTTAGCGAAGCGCGAACTCTCCGATGACGAACACGCTCATCCTCACCGTGACGCACACCCGAGTGGACGAGCAGGACATCTCCGAGTACGCCGCCAATCGTGCCGACTTCGACCTCGGCTACGGCCGCTACACTAACCTCGACTTCGAGCACGAGAACGGCGTCCGCCTGCAACTGAGCTTCGACCACCAGCAACCTCGTGGCGAGTGCGCACCGTGGGTGACCGTGCGACGAGGTCGACGCGAGACGCGCGGAATCTTTCGCGATATCGGCCGTGTAAGCTTTTAACTTATCGCCTACCTTTAACAGAACTGCGCACTCGCTTATATGAATGATTTCAGGGAAACATGACAATGTGGGGATAGCTGCAAGCGAAGACACTCTTCCGCACATCACGCTTTACTGCATACGATTGCCTCTTCGGCCCGCGATGCAACGCTGCTTCCGTGTATTTTCTGACTAACATGGTTCAATAAACGGCCTTCAAAAATGGATGGAGGGTGTGTGCTTCTTACTTGGTGTATGGGAAACTTCAAGATACAGAAACCGAAATTAGTCTGCTGTGTACACCTAAATGTCATATTTGCTTAGCGATTAATGAAGTCAGTTAATGTCGAGGATGGCTGGGATTCAGACCAAATTTGGCGCGACGGACCGCAGATGATAGTAGCCAAAATTTGGGCAAACCAGTGCAGAATCATTGCTCAGTGTAGACTTGGATAGTGGCACCTGAGAAGGTGTAGCCGCTGACAGGACTGGCAGTTCTCGTCACTACGCTACAGGAGCCGCGACGTCAGCGACGTTAAACGATCATAGAGCTCGGAGTGTGACGTTTTATGACGCTTCTCCAACGACCGTAGGATGCCAGGTGTATAAAATTGTCTGGCAGTTAGGGTTGGCTTAGCTATGGAACAAGCCCTTCATTATTGTCGTCTGCACACTATTCGTTTACCCACTACCGCTAATGTACCACATTTTCTTGGCTGGGGGATACTTAGGCTACAACAATGGGCACCATGACAGCGTCGGATACGCCGCATACGTCGGGCAGTCCGCGAGGAAGCGTTCGTCAGAATTCCGTTTCGAATGGCCTTTACCAAAAATACAGGGTCCAACCGGAACAATTAACCAATGCCCGATGGGCTTCGGCTGACGACTGCCTACCGCTCACAAGTGCAAATGCACATTTGCTATGACAAGAATTAGTCATTATTTTTATGGCATAAATCAGTGTAGTGCGCGGACAAAACTGGTCCTTCTAAGTGCACAGTTTACATTACCAGGCATACAAACTCTTTCATGCGCCAGAAACATTTGCTTTGAAAACGAAAGTCTTTCGCTGAATGGCGCATAACGTTAGGTAAACATACTGAGGTGCGCGAGAAAATGAACTTGTCGGTAAAAGTCAACGTTCAGTAACGCCACTAACGCAACGATCGCGACCAAGGTTGATGTGAAGGCGGAACAGACTAGCCAAAAATAGTCTTCCTAAGGACCGGCGGCGAAAAGAATAATCGCAAAGTCTACTGAACACCGTTTTGACTCACTACGGCCATACGTAACTGCGCGCCTCAGACACAGACGGACGAGGCTAATGTCTACGAAGGCGCCCTTTCTGGTTCTTCCTGTTCTAGTTCTCTGCCTACCCCAGCTATGCGACGGTGAATCCGCACCAGGGGCTCGTATTGTACGCGCTAGAGCCGACGTATTCGCTGCTGCAGATGTGGTCAATGGCGGAGTGCTTAAGAGTGTCGGCGTGATCGACTTCACGACCGTTGACACCCAGGACAAGGTAGGCGAAGTTCATCCTAGCAATGCCCCCTTGCTTGACGCGCCTCGTATCGTCATAAATCTCTCTGCGATTTACGAAACAAGCTCATCCCATGCGATTCTGTGCAGCTTTTTTGTAAGATAGTTGCCTCTTCCGTATTACGATTTACGGCCATCGAATCGTCTGGATACCCTTCGGATTGCTGCCGCATTTGGGTAGCGCCGCACAGAGCGTAGTTCAATGAATAACGCCAGGTTAGGTCAGCGTCACATGGCAGCGCTATGTAAACATGGCCGCATTCAAAAGATGCATTACTGAACACTTTTGACACTTGGGCTGCTCGAGAACTGCTTGTGGAGACGGAAGGAGTAAGGCGACGAATGAAAGACTTCCGTATCCGACTTGGGTAACGGGAACTTCACTTACCTGTTTTCCCTGAGAGATCAATGCGAGCACTACTCGCACAACTGCCCCTTATTCTTCTCTGCATTTCGGTATTGTGTGTCGGGCAAGGCGTTTCTAGCGACCGGATTTCGCACGCTAGGGCCTATGTATTTTCTGCTAGGTGTAAGCTTCATGGCCTCGGGGTCATCAACTTTATCGCTAATGAAGAACATGAGAGCGTAAGTAGGAACCCGTCAGAACAGCTCTGTGATCTAAACCTAATGGTTTATCACGCACTATCCTAGAAAATTTATGCGCTACGGAAGGCACTTTTCAGGTGCTTGTAAACGGAACCATCACCGGCCTCAGCCCCGAGAACCACGGCTTTCACATTCACGAATTCGGTGACTACGGCAACAACTGTCTCGCGACGGGCGATCACTTCAACCCGCGCGGAGCCACCCACGGAGGCCGAGAGTCGCCGCAACGACACGTCGGTGACTTGGGGAACGTCGTCGCTGACGTGCGTTACACACAACTTGCAAGTAACTGTTTATCTCTCACTAACTTTAGGCCGACGGTACCGCACACTTTTCCTTCGAGGATTCGCTCATTTCACTCAACGGACCGGAAAGCATTATCGGTCGTGCTGTGGTCGTCCACGCCAATCCCGACCCGGGTACCACCGCCAACTCTGGACCGCGTGTTGCATGCGGTGTTATCGGTAAGCACTTCAGATCAGTGGTTACGTTTGATACAAGATGAGTTTTCAGGAATCGTCGCGTGAGTGCAAGTTCAGTGTCCGCTAAATATTTTGTTTTGTGTCCTACTTATCACCGTGTATTGAACCGAACATAATCTAGTAAATTTTTCATGCTGACCGTGCTAAGTATGTGTTTAACCCTTGCTAATCTTAGCAAAATGAAACTAGGAAACTAAATGAAACGACTCTTAGTAAGGGTCGTTAGGCTGCAGTCGTACCGAACCCCTGACCACCCGGACCCTCCTCCGGCCCCCGTACCGTACTCCGTATCGTCCTCAAGTACGGGGCCGCACAGCGTATTGTACTGCAAATTTATAATGCTTATAAGAAATGCGGCAAAGCTCTAAGGAGTTGTGCGGCACATGGTATAGCTAGCTTGTATTGTCCAGCCAGCTTCGGCACGGAGTACGCTAGTGGAGAGGGGGTCCGCGCTATCCCTAAAAGCATAAGCGTTGAAACGTGTCCTGAAGATGTCGAGCATGTCCCCGCTTGTTCCTGACATGTGCACACAGGCATGTGGGTAAGATCTTTGTCACACGCTGTCAAATCGTTTCATATGGAATCATCATTGTCGTAGCTATAGGCTGCTTGCTGATTAGTTATCCCAAGGACGAAGATGCAGCTTTACGCAGAGAAACCAAATGCTGCCACGGACGTGAACATTCAAGTTAGACCAGTGAAATGAAAAAACTGAGCAAAGCACAGTCATCCGTGGTTAGCAGAGGCAGATAATAAATGTGCCGGTAGCATAATGTCGACTCTTTCCTCGTTCATGGTTGACGTCAGACTCATGACGCGAACCTCACGAACGCAGAGGACGTTCCATCCTTACAGAACCCTAGATGACGCAGCCTAATATGGGAGGATTCAGAAGATATGAAGCCTAAATGACGGAGGGCCGAGCATCTACGAGAACCAAGTACACCGAAGGCCCGCTGGTGCTTAGCTGCCTTGCTAAGCAGCTAGTTGAAACAAAGACAATGCTATAAACGATGCAATACTTGCCATAAGTTTCTTGACGAATATGCATAAGTGAATGTAGGAATGTGTGTAATGCGACAAACAAAACCGTTATTCCTTTTGTTATCCTATCCAAGCGGTAAATTGCTGTCAGCTCTGAGTCTCCTGCGATGGCTCGAACCGCTCATGGATACTACGACGAGTTCTTGGATGCAAACGTCACCGAGTTCCGCAACAACGGCGTCCTCGTCAAGAAGAGGATGAACTACGGCGAAGGAACAATCGTGGTAGGCTTTGTGCTGCTCTTCGCATTTAGTGTACATAGGCCTTACACTTAGACGCCACCCTCCCCGCCTCTCGTACCTGACACCGTACCGTACTAACACCCCCCCCCCCCCTACCGCGCCCCGCACCATACTGATCACCCCGTACTGTACCCCTTGCCGTAGAATACGGTACGGCTCATACTAAATCGGTGTTAAGGCCCGTACTAGTGCATTTTTGTAAGATAATGATGCCGTACCGTACGCATCTTACTAAGTCCGTACGGTACGGAAACCCGAATTGGGCCTGCTACCTGTTAACTGGTAAAAATCTGCCAAATAACATCTCAGTTTCCTTTGTTTCCTTTAATCATGCTTTCCAGGACCTGCTCTACGAGGACGGCATGCCACGTCACATTAACTGGTACAAAGGCGGTGATCTCATCTGCTCGCACGCCATCAATGAGAGCTAGGCCGACCAATGCCATATTCATCGTCTCTTTGTTCTTCAGTTTCTTTGTAATAGAGTAGTAAAATACGTTCAAGAAGAGGGGTGCCCTATGGGCGCCTCGATGTAGTATCCGTGTACGGCGCCAGCCTAAAGTTGCGAACTGTCTAATGGCTAAAGCAGCACGGCCGGATCAAACGGAACTCAAATTGGCAAAACTACAGTAGCTTACAGTAACTGTGCGCAGAGTTGCGCGACCTTGTGCAAGCAACTTGCGCCTTACTGTACCTGTGCCCCCTTGCCGTAGGCCAAGCGTCGGTTCAGCAGTAGATAGTTATGCGGCCGAACATTTGCTTATTTTTCACTAAATTTTCAGGAAATGATGTTCACGAAGTAGGTCGCATTATTATCTACATTTTAAGCTTAAGTACGACTATACCGCTTCAAGCTAGCATGAAGGGATAGGGGTGTGAAGACGGCAACAAAACAAGCGTTGAGTGGCCCATTGTGATGAACTTTGCTCGTCTGTATGTCAAGCTACAAGCTTCGTTTTACAACCATTTTAGTCCTTCGTTGTTGCTTTAAAATCGTAAGCATGGATTTTCGATTTGAGCAAGTCATTCACAAGCTAGGTCAATTTTTACGTATCGACTGCTTCTCGAACTGCGCGCGCGACCAATCTTTGATCGAACTTTGTAGGACTGCATGAGTAGCTATAATTCCCAAAACAAACGCATTTCATTCGCAAGAAGCTTAAGTAAATTTGTAAGCATGGGTTTAAGGAAATTCAGCATAGAGTCCGAGCATCCCTCAAAAGTGTAAATAATCACGGAAAAATGCGGAAAAGTGACCTTCACATCGTCCGGTGGAAAATCCTTCTTTATAATCAGAATGAGCTAAACTTAGGCTTATTCTGACGACAACAACAGCGTCTACAAATGCACGGTTGGGATTTTTAGTACGTTGCAGCTTGATTGAGATACAGAGCAAAAAGTGCTTAAACATAGCATTTTTGGGAAAAAGTGTTGTAATTTTGGCCCGGTCAAATTTCGCTCATTCATGTTCAAATGTTTTAAAACCTATATGGTTATGTAGGGAAAAGCACGGTCAATAATCCTACGGTTGGAATTTGCGGTAATTCTATTACTTTTCGAGAAAACTGCGATTCTCGACGAAAAATACGTGATTTTGGACGTCAAGCTACAGTAAATAGACGATTACAGTAATTTCGCAAGGGACGCAACGCGCATGACTGTATGTTACAGTAACTTGGAATTTGCCAATCTCAGTTCCGCTCTCGTACGGTAATGATCCGGCCGTGAGCAGTAAGTGGCCTTGCGTAATAGATCTGAGTCGTCGTCTCGCAGCAAGCACTGGGTCCTCAAATTTAAAGACGTGAAGGACCGTCTCTGTCCAAGCTCCGAGTTATCTTGTTCAAGGTCTGAGTCTTCTTGCTTCAAGCTCTGAGCCATATGCTCTTTAATGTCTAGATCGTCTCAGTTCAAGCTTGAGCCCTTTCGCTTTAAGCTTAGGATCGAATTGGATCCAGCCCTGAATCGTCGCGCTGCAGGCTTTGAATTGACTCGCTTTTGGCTCTGAGTCGTCTCGCTGAAAGCACTGAATCGTCTGACCTGCCCCATGTCTTGCTGGAAGCTGTGAATAGGGCTGATGAAAGCTCTGAGTAGCCCACACTTGTCCACTCTGTTGACAGGGTTTGTCCGCTGCCCGCACAGAGAAACATGCAGGGAGGGAGGATGCAAGTTGCTAAAGGAATTAGAAAAAGCGTAGTTACGAAGACTGATATTATTTAATAGGGTGATCCTCGAAAAGCCACTTTAATAGGCCACTTTTCACCAAAATGACAAAAAAAATTGTCCAGAATGACGGGTTTCCTAGATATTAGTGGAATGTTTAACGAAGCCACTGCCTACGCTAATGACCTGTTCGCTGAAACGGCGCGTCTGCCATCGATATTCTCGCTTTCTGGCATGCTCGGTAAGACCGGGTCTCGACGGTCGCGAAACGTGTGCACACATGATTGCTGCTGACCGTCCTGCGCTAGCTTGTCATTTGTGTCAAGTTGGTTAAAATTCTGCGTCGTTGTCAGACGTGCTTGTTCCTCATTACATTAGTGCGTAATTTAACCGGACAGTTCGTAAGGGAAGTTCGAGTACATTTGCTCTGACATGCCAGAGCCTTAGCCTGAAATCAAGTCAAAATTTATTAGGCAGACAGGTCCCGCACCAGAATCTAGAAAGCGAACAGACTCAGCGATAATAGGACCACGAGCAACGATAATACACGGCCAGCGTTCGTCGTAGCACCTAATGGAACTCTGTAACATGATAAGAAAGTCCTAGAAACATTGCACAGTTTATCCCCTTACGAGACCCAATCATCGTTGTTTGCTTCGGTGGCCTCAAATTTATACCAAGCGAAGCCGGTACCTTTTCGGGAGCGTCACCGGTGAAGCCCCTGTGAACGAGCCTACAGAAGGCTTACCGTTGCAGTATCTCCCGTCGCTACACGGTATCCATGGGCCCGGCACTGGCGGCATCGGACTCCACGACGACCACGGGCCAGGCTGTGATGGGAGAAGCGTACGACAAGTGGAGCAAGGGCCGGGCACGGGAGGAATCGGTCCTGGCTGTGGTTGTAGTGTCACTCCTTGAGGCGGTGGACAGTAGCAGAAGTAGCCGTGGATCCAGTAGCATGTGTCTCGGCCCCAGTTCGGGCAGCAGCACTGCTTCCAGGGAGCTCGGGGTTGCTCACTGGCAGCGTATCCAAGCGCTAGAGCCACTGTCAGAGATACGAAAAGTTTCTAGATGCAGATGTCATGGGAAGTCCTGGTGTAAACGCTCTAGGAGAGCAAGACTGATTGGTATAAAGACCGTGACCGCATCCGTTTGGGATGGCCCGGTCTAAAAGCTTGCGCAGTTATGGGGAAGTAAATGTACCTAGTCGAGGTAGATCCCACGCCGTCCGCAAAAAGCAAAGCGTCTGTCTACTTCTGCATCTTGATTCTCCTATGCAACAATTTGAAACTGCACATACCATTTCGACGAGCAGGCGGTACAGCGACGTTAAACTGCATGTAGCTATTTTCCCAAAGCTCCTTGCCATTCCGTCCTTCGCCAAACCGCGACAAAAGGCCATTGTGGCAAGCAATGAGTCGCACATTTTCGAAAGACAGTGGAGAATGAGGCCGGAAAAAGCAAAGAAAGCAACATTCCAGACAAGCGCGTGATTCATCCGTTACTTCTAGCGCCTTCGTAGGGTCGTAGGGGCGCCGTAGGGTTCCGCCTTCGTGTGTTTAACGGGCCCACATACATTTTGAAACTTGGATCAGCGAATAATGGGCCTTTCCTCTTGCGATTAGGGTACTAGAAGTCTTGGTCATACGCACTGTCGCTCGCAGGTCCACTGTCGAAAGACAGCGGACAATGAGTCCGGACAAAGCAAAGAAAGCAACATTCCAACATTCCACACAGGCGCGTTAGTCATCCCTTACTTTTAGCGCGTCTAGTAGGGTCCCGCCTTCGTCTGTTTAAAGGACCCGTACACCTTTTATGTATCCTGTGTGAATCGGCAATGTGTGTCCGCCTTGCTGCCCTTGTACGGCTCTTAAGCCTGTCAGTTTCCACCCCTAATGGCTTGTATGGCTCCAATGCCTGTGAGTATCTGCTTTGTCTATCTGATTTGAGTACCTGAATATCTACTCGAGCAACGAGCAGCCATGTCGCACGGATTGATATGCCAAGTAAAAGCGCAGACTGACGAACCAGCCCGTCCGACAGCACAATCTGACGGCTCACCGACTGACAAGTTTTTTTATAACTTTAGTTCATTAGTTTAACTGTCATCATTCTAAAACAAGGCGTTCTTGGACAGTATACACGCTAGCGCAGTTTACTGTAAGATAGGACCAAGAAAATATTGAGTCCGACAACGTCTCATTTATAGAAAGTAGTGGAAATGTCCGAACGTACCGTCGTACGTGGTGAAGTACAACTCGAGTACCTTATTCAGGCAGGAGAATCACTAAAACCTAGGGTTCGGAACACGGCAGCGCATTTGTTTCTGATGCCCTGCCCTGAGCAGAAAACTTTCCAGAAGCTTGTTTTACAGGTCAGGGAACACTTTCCCTGCCCCGTCCCCTGCCCTGTTCGGAAATCCCGAACACTACTACAACCTGCAACCTACGGTTGGCACGCAGCTGAGCGTAGTGATTTCTGCCAAACTGCTTGGGTGGTGGCGCTAACCAGAAGCATGATCACCTCGAGATTTTGCAGGTCTAGCAAGACTTTGCCACTTGGACGGTTGAAGTTCAAACACACTCACAGCCCCGGGCCGGGCCTACCCCAGGCCCGGCCCGGGGCCCGGCTGGTTCTGAGAAATCGAGGCCCGGGCCCGGCCCGGCGGGCCTATGGCCCGGTTGCACATGGTTGCTCCGGAGCACGGTCACGGCCACAGAACAAACAGAGACAACGGAGCAAAACTTATGAAGCAAAAAAGCAAGTTTGTCACGGAGCGTCATGGCTTTCGTGAAAAACCGTTCCTTCCGAGCCGTTTGCAAAAACGGCACGGAACAACACAGCATCGCAGAACGGGCGGACCGCGCCGAACATTACTCGAAACATTATGAAATGCACTTTTCAGGTGCTTGTAAATGGAACTATCACCAGGCTTAGCCCGGAAGACCACGGCTTCCACAACGAATTCGGCGACTGCGGGAACAACTGACTCGCGACGGGCGATCACTTCAACCCGCATGGAGCGACCCACGGAGGCCGTGAATCGCCGTAGCGGCACGTTGGTGACTTGGGAAACATCGCTGCTGAGGTGCGGTTAGAACCTGTAAGGAACCCTGTGTTTCTCACCATTTAGGCCGACGGTACCGCGCACTTTTCCTTCGACGATTCGCTCATTCCGCTCAACGGACCGAAAAGGATTATTGGCCGTGCTGTGGTCATCCACGCGAATCCCGATCCGGGTATCACGGCCAACTCTGGACCGCGTGTTGCATGCGGTGTTATCGGTAAGCACTTCAGATCAGTGGTTACGTTTGACACAAGATGAGCTTTCAGGAATCGTCGCGTGAGTGCAAGTTCGGTGTCCGCTAAATATTTTGTTTTGTGCTTTACTTATCACCGAAATGCGGCAAAGCTCTAAGGAGTTGTGCGGCACATGGTATAGCTAGCTTGTATTGTCCAGCCAGCTTCGGCACGGAGTACGCTAGTGGAGAGGGGGTCCGCGCTATCCCTAAAAGCATAAGCGTTGAAACGTGTCCTGAAGATGTCGAGCATGTCCCCGCTTGTTCCTGACATGTGCACACAGGCATGTGGGTAAGATCTTTGTCACACGCTGTCAAATCGTTTCATATGGAATCATCATTGTCGTAGCTATAGGCTGCTTGCTGATTAGTTATCCCAAGGACGAAGATGCAGCTTTACGCAGAGAAACCAAATGCTGCCACGGACGTGAACATTCAAGTTAGACCAGTGAAATGAAAAAACTGAGCAAAGCACAGTCATCCGTGGTTAGCAGAGGCAGATAATAAATGTGCCGGTAGCATAATGTCGACTCTTTCCTCGTTCATGGTTGACGTCAGACTCATGACGCGAACCTCACGAACGCAGAGGACGTTCCATCCTTACAGAACCCTAGATGACGCAGCCTAATATGGGAGGATTCAGAAGATATGAAGCCTAAATGACGGAGGGCCGAGCATCTACGAGAACCAAGTACACCGAAGGCCCGCTGGTGCTTAGCTGCCTTGCTAAGCAGCTAGTTGAAACAAAGACAATGCTATAAACGATGCAATACTTGCCATAAGTTTCTTGACGAATATGCATAAGTGAATGTAGGAATGTGTGTAATGCGACAAACAAAACCGTTATTCCTTTTGTTATCCTATCCAAGCGGTAAATTGCTGTCAGCTCTGAGTCTCCTGCGATGGCTCGAACCGCTCATGGATACTACGACGAGTTCTTGGATGCAAACGTCACCGAGTTCCGCAACAACGGCGTCCTCGTCAAGAAGAGGATGAACTACGGCGAAGGAACAATCGTGGTAGGCTTTGTGCTGCTCTTCGCATTTAGTGTACATAGGCCTTACACTTAGACGCCACCCTCCCCGCCTCTCGTACCTGACACCGTACCGTACTAACACCCCCCCCCCCTACCGCGCCCCGCACCATACTGATCACCCCGTACTGTACCCCTTGCCGTAGAATACGGTACGGCTCATACTAAATCGGTGTTAAGGCCCGTACTAGTGCATTTTTGTAAGATAATGATGCCGTACCGTACGCATCTTACTAAGTCCGTACGGTACGGAAACCCGAATTGGGCCTGCTACCTGTTAACTGGTAAAAATCTGCCAAATAACATCTCAGTTTCCTTTCCAAGCGGTAAATTGCTGTCAGCACTGAGTCTCCTGCGATGGCTCGAACGGCTCATCGGTACTACGATGACTTCTTGGACGCATACGTCACCGACTTCCGCAAAAACGGCGTTCTCTTCAAGCAGACGCGAGATTACGGCAACGGAACTATCGAGGTAGGCTTTTGTGCTGTCCTTTGCATTGGATGTACACAGTAGGCTTTACACTTAGGCGTGACCCTCCCCCGTACCGAACTCCGTACCGTACTGACACACCATGTACCGCAGTCCGTACCAGACCTCCACCCCCTATCTGAAATCCTGCCTACGGCCCTGATGCCAAGGCATGCATCCATCTTACCCAACAACTGGGTCGCTGTAAACTGAGACCCGACTAGTCGGCTCCTGGGAAAAACAGCTTCGCGTGGGCACCCGCTAACTTAGTCATGTCACTCCATACAGGTTAGGCTTAATCTGTGCCATAGCGCTTAGGCTTAGAATAGCAGAAAGCATACTTCTCCGCCGACCTAGTAATATTTGTGAGCTCTGCGTAACTAAGCTTACTTCGAGTAAAAATCTGCCAAAATAACAACTCGTTTTCATTCACTTCGTTTGATCACTGTTTTTCAGGATCTGCTCTACGAGGACGGCATTCTGCGTTACATCTATCGGTACGAAGGTGACGACCTCGTCAGCACCCACGCCATCGAACAGAAGTAGACGAAATGGAAAGCGTTCTTACCGTCTCTGATTTAGTTATTTGTACTTGCGCATTAAAGTAAGTATTATACGAGGGCTCGCCTGCGGTGGCCTCGATATCGTCAAAACTGTCAAGCTGTGACATACTCGATGAGCTCAGCTTCGAGGTCTAGTTCGTCTTGCTTCAAACCCTGCATCATCGCCCTTCTGGATCTGAAGAGTCTCGCTGGTAGCTCTAAGTTTATACCTCTGAATTGCAACATGTGCGCTACGATCGTCTCTTTTCAAGATCCGAGTCTGCTGAGTTCAAGGCCTGATTGTCTCGCTTCAAGTGCCCAATCGTCCAGTTAACCCCTGAATCATCTCCCTGAAAATCTATGAATCCCAGACCGTTAAGCTCACGAGTCGCCTCGCTTAACAATCTGAATCGCCTCGTTGAAAACTCTGAACCGTATTGCGCCAAGCTCTGCGCCGTTCTTTAAGGTCGGATTCGTCTCTGCACGCTTTGAATCGCATTGCTGAACGGCCTAAATCGTTTCCCTGAACGATCCGAATCGTCTCTTTCAAAACTCTGAACTGCCTCACTGAATACCTGAAACGTTAGCTGGGAGCTCTGTCTTATCCCCCGGACCCTAGCTTCCAGCTCTGAGTCCGTTCGTTACATGTTCTGAGCCCGCTTTTTGAATTGTAAAGTCCGAACGACACCAAACGAGAACAAGCGGGCAGACGGACTGAAACATACCTGGTTCGCCGTAAGTTCAGTCAACATCGGGCAACTTACAGCTTAGTGAAAACGCCGGCTGGAACTCGACGCTTTCTCGAGTATTAAAATTTATTAGACAGACACAAGGTCACGCATCAGAATCATCATAGGTCACTCAAGTAAGCGAACAAACACAGAGATAATGGGACGAAGAGCAATGACAGTACGAGGCCACCAATTGTCAAAGTACCTAAAGCTACTCTACAACGTGTTGAGACGTTCATAGAAACCATGAAAATTTATTCCCTTACAAACTGCAAGCATCGTTTTCTGCTTTAGCAACCTCACGTTTTAAACTAGCAAAGCCGGTACCTTTTCGTGGGGCACTTACAGGGGGAACTTCACCGGTGAAGTCCCCTGTAAACGAACCTTACCGTTGCAGTAGCTACGCGGCGCCCATGCCGTCCGCAGGCCCGGCACTGGCGGCAACGGACTCCACGCCGACCATGGGCCAGGCTGTGATGGGAGAAGCGTACGACAAGTGGAGCAAGGGCCGGGTACGGGAGGAATTGGACCTGGCTGAGGTTCTGGTGTCGCTCCTGGAGGCGGTGGACAGTAGCAGAAGTAGCCGTGGATCCAGTAGCATGTGTCTCGGCCCCAGTTCGGGCAGCAGCACTGCTTCCAGGGAGCTCGGGGTTGATCACTGGCAGCAGTACATACCAGTGCGAAAACTAATGTGACACATGGAAAGGTTTCCTGAAAGCAAGTATTGTAGGGAGACATGCATATGCCCTGGCGCAAAAGGAACCATAATGGACGCCTTAGGAGAGTAAAACTGATTGGCATCAGGAGCGTGGCTGTACCCGTTTAGGACGGGCCGGGCAAAAAATCTTGCGCACGTTACGGGGAAGTAAATGTCATCGGCGAACGGCGCTCAATCCGCACAAAACACAGTATCCTTTCTCCAGGATTTTCAAGATCGTCCCATCTAACCATTTGTAATTGCACATACCATTTCGACGAGCAGGCGGCAAAGCAGCGTTCAATTGTATGCACGTTACAATTTTCTCGGAGCTCGTGCCTTTGCAGCAAGCCGCAACAAACGACCATTGTGGACAGCAATGAGTCGTATATTTTCGAAAGACTGTGGACAATGAGGCTGGAAAAAGCAAAGAAAGCAGTGTCGCACATCGATGCGTGAGTCATTTCTGGTTTAGAGTCTCGTCGGTTTCGGCTTTGAGTCGCGAAGCTGCGCATGTCTGGAAAAGGCGTCCACGCCCCGTTCGTAGTCGTGGACTTGCGAAAGTGTTTAGGGTTCGGCAGTAGGGCAAATATTACGCTGCTGTTAACGCTTTACACAAATAATAGCTAGGCATACCTCAGGTATTAAGCTTATCGTGTATTCCAGGATTTGAAAGTGCGTTGTTGGTGGATCCGCATCAGGCATCAGCTTCAACCTGCGAGGGGGTAACGCGCGATTGGAATTGGTACATTAGTTTTTGCTTGTAGCATGAAGTTACTGAGTTGAGCTACGAACCTCTTTTGCGTGACGGCCGCGGCTGTTCGGCCTCATCTTCGAACTGCTTCTGCGCGAGCCATTTGGACCTCTATCACTTTCTGTTTCTGCCTCGCGAGTTCTATGTCGACAGGGTCGTTTGCTTTGACGAACTAAAGAAGCAATGTCGTAAAAAGCATTGTTTTCTTCTGTCTGGATGGGCGCTCAACGTTTGCCTCAAGAAGGCATACTCCTGTCGCCAGTAACCAAATGGATCCGGTGCGATCGGCGAGTTCTGTCGGTGAGACAAAGGAAGACTAGGAACACCGCGGAATTCGACAAGCATAGATGAAAACATAAGATCACCCCTGGTGATCTGATCGAGCTGAAGTTTATCCTACCAGTTTCGGAACCAACGAACCTTCACTAAGAGCTCGTCGAGTGGTGCGCCGTCCACGAGGCGCTCATTGCTTTTAACGTTTGGAGGGACTTCGATGCACTCGTTCCCTTCAAATTCGTACGGACCGGCCCAACAAGACTGAATAACTCTACCGCACTGGGTAAAGGTGGATTACGTTAATAGATCTGATTGAGTTTATGGTGGTTTTTACGTGTCGCGTATGTGCCCAGTGAGGATCCGAAAACTTATCTTACACCAGTGCCAGTCACCATTGCGAACAAGTCGATGCCGATCACTTACCTGCATTGGAAGGAAAGTATACCCAGCTGTGCTTATCAAGCCACAACATAGCGGGTGCAACTCAGCGTCATCGCCTTCTCCTGAACAACACGAACATCGTGTCGTATAGAACGTTTAGTGGATTCTAGAGCTGACACCAGTTACACTACCCGGCACGGCACCCGTCCCGGTCCCTCTGCGCCGATCCTTATTGCAAACGTTGAGGCACTGCAGACCAAAATTCGCCAAAAACACTACGTCACATTGTTCAAGGTTACCGCCACAAGTTTGCGCTGAAACAAGAAGAACCAACAATCAGGGAATCTTTTAGAGAGTCACAGCACAAGCTTGGCGATTCAGGCTAATCTAAGTTAGTCAGAAGATTTAGGATACTCTTTCTATCAAGCAAGAGCGATCCGTAGCCAATTTTACTTAAACAGAAGCAACTAAAACAACACAGCTAATTAGAGCGCAGGTGGATGGCGGCCGTCGCACTTGCAACTCCAACGAAGCACCTAAAACTGGATAAGTAACTGACAAACATGTATGCGAAACATACCATTCGCTCCTCGAGTGCTTTCATCAAGTACATCACGCCGGCGTCCATCAGCATAAGCAGCGCGGCGAGGAAGGCCACAAGGAGCCCAGCAAGAATAGCACCCAACATGATTAATGGTGGTATACAAAGTGCTTCTTCGGTTTTATCATCAGAAATTTGCATAGAACATTCTCTTCCCGCTGCTGCGCGGCCTCACGGATTGTACGCAAACTATGGAGTTGAGCGATACCAGCCTTCTTCAGGTGTGGACTTGCAGATCTCGGCAACGTACCTACCTGTAAGGAATGCAGTGTAACTCGTTGACCGTCAACCCCAACCCGAAAATTTGCAGATCTACGTCCTCGTTGAGAGGTACATGAAACGTCCAGTGATAGTTTTCATACACATCTATGATCGCCGCGATGATGGCCGATACGATCGAGCAGACTGCGTTTTGTTCTTCGACCTTCCCCAGTTTGCTCCGTTGAACACTAAAGACGGATTTTCCAATGTCCTCATCCACCGTCGACATCCCGAGCTTCTCGAGCAGCTTTCGATTATCCACGACCTTCTCCGCAGCATACCAACGGAAGCAGGGGTCTCAGATGGAATTTGTCGAAGGGTAGCGCATAACCCGCTAGGAGAGGCGCAGGAGAGGCACTTTTAAAAACCGTTTTTTAAGCATTCATTCGGGCTTCGACATGAAGCTCCGAGTTGGAAAGAAAGTGCTCATGGGCCTCTTGACGGAATTGTCACATTTGCTCTTGAGAGAAATCAGAGCACTGACAGCTCAGGGAGCTCTTCTGGGGAGTTTGAGTGCACTTTTCGCTGCGGGGGTAGGGTCTGAAATCAGTAATTTCTACCTTTTTTCCCATCCGCGGCTTCGCCATGGAGGGGCACAAGACCCAGCAGGAGAGGCATTTCCCCTCAGGAGAGGCGTTCTGAGACCCCTGAAGGGAAGCTACGTCACTCATCCAGATAGCGCATACAATTGTTATCCGTGGTATCGGTGGAAGCATGCAATAGTGGTAAGCATGCGGTAGCGGCAGACGCATGGCTAAGAAAAACGTTGTTATAGCGCAGCATCTTTCATTCTCGACTACACTTGCTGTAAATTTTCGGTTTTGTACAACTTGGGCAACAGTGGAATTGGACCTGATTGGCTAGCAGAACTTAGCGATGTGCGGTTTAAGCCTCCTGCGCTGACATGTCAGAACTCCAATCTCAAAACATCAAAATTTATTAGGCAGACATTAGGTCATGCAAGAAAGCGAAGAATAATGGGACAAAGAGCAATGACAATACGCGGCCACCATTCATCGAAGCACCTAAAGCGGCTCTATAATCTACAAGAATTCCCAGAAACCTTGAATATTTTATTCCCCTTGCGAAACGTAAGCATCGTTTTCTGCTTCGGCGACCTCAAGTTTTAACTGAGCAAAGCCGGCAACACTTCCTCGGGAGGCTCACCGGTGAAGTCCATCGTAAACGAACCTTCAGAAGTCCTTACCGTTGCAGTAGTTGCCGTCGCTACACGGGCCCGGCTGTGGCTGTAGTGTCACTCCTTGAGGCGGCGGACAGTAGCAGAAGTAGTCGCGTGTCCAGTAGCACGAATCTCGGGCCCAGTTCGGGCAGCAGCACTGCTTCCACGGAGCCCGAGCTTGCTCACCGGCAGCGTATCCAAGCGCCAGAGCCAGTGTCACGCATACGAAAAGTTCCTAAAAGCAAACATCGTAATGTGATAGAATGGATGGGTGCGGAGCAGAAACTGGACATTAGAGAGTGCAAGCTTAGAGGGGAGTGGATGCTAGCCTCAGCTCCTGACCTGTGAACATCCAAGGAAAACGGTACATGTTCGAGCATGAAGAACACCGCAGTTGACTTCTAGGGAGCTCAAAATTCATTTCCATTAAGAAAGAAAATGTAGTGAGGGAGCCCAAGTCTACACAACCGAACGCATCCATCTGTCTACGATTTTAGACCGTGTTTAGTAACGACTTCAAAACTGCACTTACCATTTCGACAAGCAGGTGGTTAGACGACGTTAAACTGCCATAGCTAATTTTCCCGAAGCTCTTTTTATTCGGTATCTGCCAAGCCGTGACAAAAGGCCATTGTGGAAAGCAATGAGCCGCACATTTTCGAAAGACAGTGGACAATGAGGCCGAAAGAGCAGAGAAAGCAATGTCACACACCGACGCGTGAGTCATCTCTTGTCTATAGCGACTCGTTGGATTCCTTAATCTTGAGCTAGGGGACTTTCCGGTCCGTCCGAAAACTTGGGCCAGCAAAAATGTGCCTTTCCCTCTTGCAACAGTCATTCGTCATACGCAGTTACGCTCCTTAGAGTATATATGAATTCAGTTTGTGCACGATTTATGATGATTTATGCAAGAGGTTCCTTAAAGCTGGTCGACGGTCTTTATTGCTTACGTTCGCATTTACAAGCACACGACGAGTGCAAGTAGGTATGCAGTTGCTACACGTGTGGTTGTTCGTCTTTCTAATGCCGTTGCCGCGCATAAGGCGTCGTGTGCTTCAAGAAACCCTCCGTTTGCGCCTTTGGCACACAGTCGCCTTGCAGCCCGAGCGCAGCCTGCTGAGCGATGAAAAACTCGGTGATGTTCCCTCGTTGCCAGGTGTAAAGAATGAACTCTCGCAGCACCACGGCATCCATGGTCAGCTGGTAGGGCGGCATGTAGCTCCATCGTACTGAACATGTCGACCAAAAAGTGCAATTGTCGCAGCGCTAAGATGTTCAGCCAGTGCGAGTTTACCATCACATCATACAGAAAATGGACAGTTCTATCAAGCTTACAGGCAAAAGCGGCAAGTTTCTTGTCTTCTTCGATGTCGCGCCCATGATACTTTAACGGCTTCGTCGGGCAGCACTTCACCTTAACGACAGGCACAAGATTGTGCACCGCAAACTTGAGTGGTTCATGCATAGGATTCGAGTCTGAAATTCAATGAGCTGCTGGAACGGAACCCACTGACATGTAGGTTCAGTTGTGTAGGGTGAGGTGCGTGGTATTTCACCTCGCAGTCTGCACCCCCTCCCCCGGCCATATGACATGACTACCTAGAAACTTACCATAGGCAAGAATTTCCACCAGCTCAAAGATGATGTCGGCCATGTTGTCAATGTAGCCGTACTTAGGCCCCACTGCTTCCAGCCGAATACCCCTTTCTCGGATCGCTACGGCCTTGTGGAAAAGTTTTTGAGCGTTGATGTAGTACCTAAAACCAATGGTCATGAATGCTCAAGCTCACTTGGTCTCAGACTTACCATCGTTCGGGCGTTGACCCGACTGGGGCCCAGTACGCGATGTCCCTGATGGTGCGAGTGCTGTCCGTTGACAGATACATATCTGGCTCTCTGGTGTACCACGTGTACGCCATAGAAAGACCCAGTAGGGCGAAGATGATCGCGTAGAACAAGGGCTAAGTTTGGCAGCATTGTTGCAGTTCTCGACTGGAGAAGCGGAAAGAATAGCTAGACCTACCTCGAGCATTATGTCCTTCGCGTATGCAATGATTTGGACGTGTATTGCTGGCGGGTCCTCCGCAGACTGAACCCTGCGAGAGCGACGACGGGCCTCTGAAGTGTCAAGCCGCCAAGAGATTAATGTTCGCTTGTATCTCAGGCTTACTCAACTGATCTACGTACCTCTCCTTCTTGCCGGCCGCGGCTGTTCGGCGACAGCTTCGTACCGCTCTGT